>JAMPIV010019869.1:480000-530000 GCA_024509875.1 Oreohelix idahoensis | reverse complement strand
AAATGTACAAATTAATGACCAGCATGGATTCATAGGAAAATGAATAAAGATTCCAAATATGTAAACTTGTAAACACTTATATTTACATTTCACACTCTGTTCCTGGATTATACAGGTGGTGCGTTTTTAATGTGCTTCAGTATATATATATATATATATATAAAGTTCAATTCACAAGCGTATTTCCCCAATCAAGGTCGCATATCCTAACAAGTTGATGAGTCGATATATCAAGTTCAACTCAATCAAAAGCGTTTCGCACGGGTCAAGTTAAAGCACACACAACTGATTCTCCTAGATATCAAGTTCAACTCACTCAAAAGCGCATTCCCTGAATCAAGATTGCATATTCACAAGTTTATTCGCAAGTTATCAAGAATATGTGCTCACAAGTTTACTTGCATTCATATACAATTCTAATAACTCGAAAGCTAATAGCCTGAACCAAATTCAGTTGCTTAATGCGTCAGTGCATGAAGTGTATTCATCTCCTCTAATCGCTGACTGGACGAAGTAATTCATTAAAGCAAGCTTCGTAGCACGAAACACACTTGTTCCCAGCAGATCATTTCGTGAAGAGCTCTAGTCATTTCCCTTTTCAAGATCAAACAGCATTTTCTTGAAACAAATGTCAACGGTTCGTCGACGCTAGGTAGATTTCCAAGCGATAAAGGACAGTATATCTTCCACGTTCTCATTACTACACGTGCAAAGGTTTTCATCAATAAGGCCTCGTCTTGGAGATAACCCACACGGCGTAATATACATCTACATGGACAGTCAGTGCGTGCTATCTCATAATCATACAGTGAAGGAAATTTGGACGACTCATAGTGTAGAGTGGTCATATATTTCATCACCATTTTACTTTTTACATAAGTTCACTCTCATATTTAATTAACTACATTTTTTTACATGTTATCTGTGTGTGTGAATTGTCTTTCACTATCATCCCTTTTTACTTTCTACTAACCCTATATGTGTATATATTTAACCAATAAACTGTATAGCCGCGTTGATCATTCTTCTTCTTCTTCAAGTACCATGCCTTGTGGCGTAGGAGATCATGTCTTACCACAACTTCCTGTCTCCAGTACAATTTATCAATTTTGTTGTTGACCTTCTTCCATGCCATGATGTCAAACTGTCCAGTGTTTGCTCTCTTTGTCTTCCTCTGTCTCTTTTTCTTTTTCTTTCAATCTTACCTGTTGTTATGATATATTCCAGCTTTCCTCTTCTCATAACATGCACAATAAAGTAGATTGCTTCTTTCTAACTTGTGAAATAAATTTCCTTTCCGCATTGGCCTCTATCAGGACATCCTCATTACTCCTTTTGGCTGTCCATGGTATTTTTAACATTCTTCTTGAAAACCACATCTCTGTGGCTTCTACTGCTTTCCCTACTTATTTACTAACTGTCCATTACTCTCTTCAATATGTCAGTATTGGCTCTATATAACACTAAAGAACTCTCTCTCTCTCTCTCTTACTTCCACTGACAAAAAATCGTTGCATATAATACTCTTCGTTTTATAGAATGTTGTTTTTGCCTGAGCTATTCTGCTCTTCACTTCTGAGATGCAGCTTCCATTTTTGTTACTAATGTGCCTACGTATTTGAATCTATTGACTTGTTTTAAAATTGTTCCATTTACTTTGATAGTACATTATGGGGAGGCCATTTTCCCCAGTTGATCATTACCTAGTTATTAAATGTATCACTCGTGCTGTATTATTTACATATAGGTAAAACCTTCCTTTAGGAGGTGGGGGCTTTTTTTTTAAATCGAGATCTGAGGGCAGACGTTAAATGTCGTAGGAAAACAGGAAACTCTCCATAATTTATTAGAAAACACTATCTAGTGGACAGTATTCGCCTTTTCTTCGTGTCATTAACTAGAATAGGTCTATTTCTTTCTTAACGAGCCAATTTATGAAGACCTTCTTGATAACATTCCATAGAGCATCCCCATCATACTGTAGCGAGGCGACCATTGGTGTCCCGCTCAGTATACCATATATGACATAACTCAAGAGATAAAGGAACAACACATGCAACATAAGATCTGGAAAAAAGGTGAAAGCATTTTGTACAGTAAATATGTTTACAAAAGACTATTCTCCTGTGTTACATACAAACAAGGCTGAACAGAATGGAATGAATTCTTGAAGCAAATCGTGAGCAGTGAATAAGGAACACGAAGATATTAGAGGTTACTGTGATATACATTTACCAAGTTATTCTTAAATGCGGAGGATTAAGAAATGTTTAATGACAATGTAACGAAAAAAAAATTCCAAGAAGACAAGTTAGAGTATATTGTGACAGCATGCAACTCTAGAGTGGGGGGGGGGGGGGAGCATAACAAAGATAAACGCTACTTACAGCCTAAAAACACAGCACGCGATGAATCCACAACAGAAATGACAAAGAACAACGACAAACCAGTAGTTATACACAGATATGACATCTAATATCGGTGGACATGGTAGTTGAACGAGGATGACGCGCAAGCCCAGAAGATGACACAGAAAACGACGCACTTAGAAAATCAACTATGTACATCAAAATAAACTATAACCATACTAAATATACTGTTATTAACAGGCAGAAATGCAAATATATAACAGCTTTCATTCACAAAAACAACACACAAGATGAGCACAGGGGCTCGCACTCACCTGTTGAATATAATGATCACGCCATTGATTCATCACAGCTTTCGTTACTACCTCATACGTTTCCTACCCAGCGCAGACGTTTTACACAAAAAGCACAATTTAGGCATAATATTTTATATTCTGTTCACAACTCTGCTACATGAACTACTTTTAATTCGCCAAAACACAAACCCATGAATCTGTTACCCTACTACGAACTCTTACCACTTTCATATGTTTTTGTACAGTATCTGTTTAAAAAACTTTATACCAGCTGTTGCAGGTTCTTTTTCGATGCAATAAGGACAGCTTAAGTAGTACCACAGTAGATGCAGTCGTAGTGTAGGTGAAGAGTTGTAGAATTCACTATACTATGTCGTTTTATGTGGTGGATGTGACCCGTTCCCTTTCTCGTTGTTTTTGCCTTTCCGAACTCAAGAGTAGAGCTAGGTACCCATTTACAGTTAGGTAGACGGGAACATAAAGCTTGTTTTCAACAAGGTTTCTAAAAATAACGATGCTACAGACCTCATGTATATTAATGTATATGTTAAACACTTTCATAGGATGATACGGCAGCAGCAGTAATAATAATAATAATAATAGCCCCTTCAGTCATAACTGACTATGGGAATGCGCCCCTGAGGTGGCAGCCCTCAGCTGCTTATTTTCCTGGTGCTTCTTTCGACGTTTTCTCCTCACCTCTGCTTCTTGTGTGAGCCTCTCTTCGCCCAATCTGAGGTGGTGCCGTAAATAGCATCGCCACTTAGTGCGATCGGCAGCTTCATCCTCCCATGTTGCTGGATCCATGTCCAGTGCCCTCATATCTCTCTTGCACACATCTTTGAACCTCAGCTGTGGTCGCCCAACTGTTCTCTTGCCATCTGCTAATTGTCCGTAGAAGATATCTTTTGGGATGCGACCATCTTCCATGCGGCGAACATGGCCAAGCCAGCGAAGTCTGCGCTGTCTAAGCAGCGTATACATACTTTGAAGGCCAGCACGTGACAACACCTCGACATTTGTCACTTTATCTTTCCACGAGATGCCGAGGATGCGGCGTAGACACCGCAAATGGAAGGTATTGAGCCTTCTTTCTTGCTAAGCATAGGTCGTCCAGGTCTCGCTGCCATATAGGAGTGTGCTGGTGACGCAGGCATTATATACCGCAGCTTTGGTCTTCATTGTGAGTTTAGAGTTTCCCCAAACACGCGAAGTGAGGCGGGCAAAGGTAGCTGCAGCTTTGCCAATGCGGCTGTCGATTTCTGTATCCAGTGAGAGTTTGTCATTGATGGTAGACCCTAGGTATGTGAAGTGGTGCACCACTGCCAATTCATAGTTATCGATAGTGATAACTGGTGCAGCACCCCCACATCCTGACTCAGCACATTCGTTTTCTCTTTAGACTTATTGTGAGGCCAAAGTCCTTGCATGCTTTAGTGAAGCGATTCATCAAGCTCTGAAGCTCCTGTTGGCTTTGAGTGACGACTGCAGCATCATCAGCGAACAACAAAGTCTCTTATAGTGACCCTTCTGATTTTTGTTTTTGCCTTCAGCCTTGAAAGATTAAACAGACGGCCATCTGACCTAGTGTGAAGGCATATTCCTTCAGTTGCATCTCTGAATGCATGTTTCAAGAGTAAGGCAAAGAAGATTCCGAAGAGGGTCGGAGCCAGAACACAGCCTTGTTTAACGCCACTTCGTATATCAAAGGGCTGTGACGTGCTTCCAGCATATTGGACTGTTCCCTTCATGTCGTCATGGAATGACTTTATCATTTCCAGCATTTTAGAAGGGCAGCCTATTTTCAGGAGGATTTTAGAGTCCATCCCTACTAACCAGGTCGAATGCTTTTGTGAGGTCTATAAAGGCGATATATAATGGTCTTTTCTGCTCTCTTGATTTTTCCTGAAGCTGTATTTACACTGTATATGTCATCTAAATCTGTATGTCTCCACCTTTATGGCGACCCTTAAGAAGTGACACTAGTTCTGAAGATGCTCTCCTCAAAATTACATAAATAAAACACAAATAAAACATGAATACAGAGAAGGAAACGCTAAGACTGTTTCATAGCAGACACTGTCGTGGCGAAATGAAGTAGTAAAGACTTCATTATAATAAGTGGAGCTTTTTTAATGAGGTGGGGGGGGGGGGGGGGGGAGAGAGAGGAGGGTGATCAGTTCTCTTCCCCCTAGCATTTTTCTTCCCTAACTCGAGTAGAGTCAAGTATCCATTTACAGCTGGGTACACTGGAGCGAGACGCTGCCACATTTTGACCCTAGAACCCGGGAATTGTGCCGCGAGAGAAAGGCACTCTAACAACTCAGATAATGTATTCTATCAAAATGAATACTTACTCTGAGAGACAGTTCTCCCTGGGCAGCTGCTTCTGCAGTTCTAGAAACAGCACCGCCTCTTCTAGCTCCGCATCCAGTCCGAAGACTCCTCTGTATAAAACTTCGTAGATAATGGCTGGGGATTCAGAAATGGATTGAAAAGAATGGATAAAGTTTGCATTTTTGTAAATATATTTAGTTCTTGTAAGATTTATATATATATATATATATATATATATATATATATATATTATATATATATATAAATATATAATATATATATATATATATATATATATATATATATATATATATATAAAATATAACTATTTATTACTCTATGCTTAGTTTCCTTGAAGCACGTCACATTTAACCAGGTTTTTTTTTTTTTTTTTTAAAGAAAGCTCTATACTGCACTACAGACTACTAGTGCAAAGATGTCAAGGGGAGCCAACTAATGAAATTAATATCTGGATTTTAAAAACTTTTGTCTCATTTTTTGCTCTTTACTAACATCGGACCATGACTGCTACTGACCACCGAAGTCGGCATCAAAGTACATGATCCTGCAATGGCGATCGTTTCTGTAGCAATATGATTTACATGTTTGCATTTCTATACACAACCGCACATTAAACGCCTACAACAGTGTCTGATGCAGCTGTGACGGTTTTGCCTCCCCTGCTTTGCAGTAGTGGCCAAAACTCAAGAGTATCTAATATGGGTTTCAAAGGTATCCTTTTCACCGCCTACAAGCATTTACCTCATTAGAGCATTATGGATGTAGATTAGAAAGGGTGATGAACAACGATTCATATCAATCAATGGGATCTTAATCACGAAGATAATCAGGATAAGCGCGAGAACAATACTGCTTGGCTGAAGTATTAACAATATCTGTAATTCTGCCGAGATATCTCCTGCCCTGACACTTTTGTGAAGGATTTAAGCACTTCTTAAGTTCAGCTCGTTTAAAGCAAAATAGAATAAGCCCCGCGACCGAGGCGTGGGGGGGCCTGATTAGCACATCAGTATGAATTCTATTATACTAGTATAGCTCTGTGGGTTAAGTGAGAGTGTGGAGGTCGTAGATAAGTTGTGAGCGTGGTGAGACAAACAGTAGCAGTAACTTTTAAATGGAGGGTACAGGGATCATCTGTCTCTCGGAGGTATGATATAGAGCAGCTGTATAGAGATTACAGACATACAATCATCAAATACGTCCACAACTATTTTAATAAATCACGCTCTCTTTCTAAGGTGTTATTCCACACAAGTTTGTGGCACAAAATCTCGAAGACACTCTTAGAAGAGACTCTACACATGACGCTCATGCGACTCAAACGAGACACTCTAGATTAGTCTGAGCTCTACTTTCTCGTTAGTGTGCTGAGGAGAATAGATAGCTATACTTGCGCACGAAAGGGACATAGAGCGACAGCGCGCTTTGGGTGTTGAGCTACAGGGGCGAGTGCCAGCTTGGCGTAGTCATCAGCGGCGTTCCTCTGTCGCTAAGGTACTTGTGTATAGCGGTTTCTATGCTACAAGGCTAGGGCCGTCGAGCGTCTTGAGCTACTAGTAATCACTTTCTCTTATCTCAATCACTGGTATATCGAGCGGGTAGCATCGTTCCTAGAGATCTAGAGTCTGTCAAGAGCTTGACTGACTAATATTATACAGCGCCCCCTGTAGTGCGAGATCAGAAGTGAGAGAGAGCCGACGTGGACAGCGTCGTACACTCAGATAAGAGCTGTAGCGTCCACGTGATCGCGAATAGCAGAGTGGAGCAGCCTGTAAGAGTACCAGGCTCTAGAGCATGTTCCATCTCAATTACTTATGAAATTAAAGTATAGACTCTTTAAACGCTCTCTATCTTGATATCTATAGGAGCGTTTTTTACCTCTAGTCCCACTAGTATGTCTATGGTTATGGTAGTCGAGTGCTGACAATATAAGATAGCTTGATGGACCCAGAAATTGCGATGGGTCAGTGAGGATAACACATGTAAACGGAGCTTCGCGACGTCGGAGGAAGAATGAACAATACTTGAGGGGGGGTAGTGGTAGAGATTATTGTAAGTCGATCGATATTCTACAGGACAACACACAGTAGTGTCAGCCAGTTGCATATTTGTGTATGACTATATAATATGGCATTGTTTAGACAGAGTGGATCGTATTATGAGTCTTTAACAATGGGCGCGAAGATATACTCAACATGTGTGGTAGTGGTAGACAGGAGAGTAGCACGGGGGTGGTCAGTAGTAGGAGTATTTATGGTGCGTCCGACGGATGAGAGGTGCATGTATACAGAGATGTACAGAGAACGTGCAGATAGGCGAAAGGAGGATAGTGTATGAGGTATGATTGACGAGTTTGTGGACTAGAGTGTTAGACACTGAGATGGTCGATACACAGATGTATAGCAGAATCACCTAGTAGCGTGAGCATGGTTATATACATCAGATCGTAGAAATAGGTCACTTACAGACAGAGTGAGAGTGAGTGACACACAGTTATAGCTTATCTAGTGTGATGAGCGAATCATAGAACATTGAACGCAGGTTAACACCGTCAGAGGCTAAGCAAGTGTCTCTATCTTTGGGTAGTTCGTGAACAGGATATTCTTGTCGTTATAGATTTATAACGTGCCTTTGAAAATTTTGAGAGGTGGCAGAGTAATCTTATGAGGGACCAATGAAAATGAAGTTTGAGGCTAGCGATCAATAGGATCAAGCGACTAATAGCGCACTGTCATGTGGGAGAGCACAGGTGTCAAGTTACAGTGTCACGGATATTTTTTTAGTGACGGAGAGGATATCGATCTCGTGTACTCAGTTACTAGTTCTTTATCACACTACATGCTCAGAGGCTAGTGGAGTGCACATATGGGGAGAGAGGGGGGGGGAGGGGGGGGGATTGGGGGGAGGGGGTGGGGGGGGGGTGTGGTGGGGGGGGGGGTGGGGGGGGGGGGGAGGGGGGTGGTAATGGGTGGGGGGGGACTATGGGTGGGGGGTTCGTTGTGGGGGGGGCCCCGGGGGGAGGGGGCGTGATTGGTGGGTCTTGAATGAGTTTAGTTTTTAATATGGAGGGGAGTGGGGTGGACACCGGTTGGGGCGGTGGGGAGGTAGGGGGGTATGGGGGTGGTGGAAGCTGGGGAGGAGTTCATTTTGGTAAGGTGGACTGTGGGGCTGGTTTATGATAGGATTATATGGGTGATTGTGAGTAGAGGGAAGGGTGAGTGGCAGTGGGGGGAGATAATAGAGTGAATTACATCTAGGGATAGGGCATAGGCGTGGGCATGTACATGGAAGCGTTATTGGGGGGCGTTAATAATCTGGGGGAGTATATGAGTATCGGGGTATCTGGTCACTGATAAGTTCCGTAGGAGTCATGCTTAAGGTATTGGGGGGTGGGGAGGGGCTTTGGGGAGGGTGTCTCTTGGAAGGTAAAGAAGTATGGGTTATGAGGAATGGGCGACGCAGGAGAGGTATAAAGCTTGGAGTGGAGCATAGTTTTAAGTGAGTGGAGGTTGGGATGAATGGGTTTATATATGGTAAGAGTTTTTTATTTTTTTTGCTTTTTTTTTGGCAGGGGCGTAGGAGAGGAAGGAGGGCGGGATTTGGGAAGAGGGAGAGATCTGCGTTTTATTTGGGGGGAAAGTTGTGGGGGGGGTTGTGGCTACTAGGTGCATTAACCATAATATATGTTTGATGGCAGAGTGTTGGGGGGGATATTAGGGAGTAGGATGGCATCATCGGATATGGTTCCTAGGGGACTAGGCTGGTTGGTGTCAAGTATATCTTTGGGTTTAATAACTAGGTCAAGCTGAGTGTGTAAAGTTGTATGGAGACGGGCGGTGAGTATGGATTAATGAACTGTATGAGTCTTCTGGATGAGTTGGGGTATCAAACAAGGGGGGGTTCAAGTTCTCACGAACCCAGTGACAATGGTGGGAGGTGGATAGAGCGGCACGGAACGGTTTACAGGGGGTGAGTGGTTATGGGGGAGCTGTGGGGGAGGTTTGGGGTACAGGCATTGTTGGGGAGGGGGACCATGGGTTTGTGCGGTGGGGGGGGTGTGTCCTCTGAAGGTTCACCTATCAGGAGGTGGTGTGATTGGCGGTGTTAGCGATGGGGTAAACGGCGACGCACGGCGTGGTGCTAAGGGAGGGGGAGAAGCTTACTCGATTTGAAAAGAATTGATGGGGGTAGTGGGTACAAGTTTAGTGATAAAGGGAGGGGTATGGGCGGTAAGTGGGGGGTAAAGGGCATACTTTACAGACGGGGAAGGTTTTAGGGACGCGGGGGGGGCCAGTGTAGGGCGTAAGTGTGGGGGGGGCGGCGGGAGGTGGGCGGAGGGGGGGGTGGGGATGGGGCGAACATCAGCGGGGTTGGGGATAGTATGGGGTAGAGGGGGGATCAGGGGATATTGTCGGGGGGGGTATGCGGGGGGGAGCCGGGGGGGGGTGCGGGGGGGGGATAGGGGTGTAAAAGGTGGGGGCCGGGTGCAGAGGTAGGGTATCATGGTGGGGTTAAGGAGAGCCACGTGCGGACGGGGGGGGCCAGGGGTGCCGGTGAACCGTGTGTGTGGGGTGGGGGATGTGTGGGGAGGCGAAGTGGAGTGAGTTGTCATGAATGTTACTTTGGAAAGGGTGAGGGCCAGACTTGGCCGTGAGGTCCAGGTGGAATTAGTTGGTGAGGTGGGGGGGGGGTTGGGGGGGGGGTGGGTTTGGATGGGGGGCGTTATGCAGGGCTTGAGCGGGGGGGCGCAGGTCGGTCGTTGGATGTGGCAACGGGGATGGCGTTGGTAGTGCACTTGTGGCCTGGACTCTAGCAATGGGTTAGGTATAGGGTAACGAGGGGTAATTATTGTACAGGAGATAGTGATGGGGGGGTGCGAGGTATAGGGTGGTTGTAGGACTAAAGGTGAGGTGGGAGCCGACTTTTGTGCAGATGGGACAGGATAAGGGATCTGGGTTGATTGATGTAATGAGGTGGACCATTTGTGTGATAACGATTTAGATTGTACCCCAGAGGTCCCCAGTAGGGTATTTTGAAAAAAAGTGTGGGGGGGTGGAGCGAGGGCCACACATGAGGTTAGGGGGTTGGTGAGGGAGTGGGAGGGGAGGTCGGGGGTTGAGGAGTTGTGGTTGGGGGGGGGAGTGCAGTTGGGGGGGGGTTGAGAGGTGCTTGTTAGTAAGCAGGGCTCCACTCGGGGGTGAAGGGTGAGCAAGTTAGTCCTCCCGGGCGTGGGGGGTGATGAGCGGTGGTTGGGGTATATGGGGGGTGGTGAGTAGTTGTGGGTTGAATAGGGGGGGACAAGGAATCAGAGTGGGGGGTGGCCTATTATAGACGGCCGAGAGCTCGGTCGGCAGATGAGAAAGAGAGAGGGAGGGCGGATTGGAGGGATACTGGATGTTGGGAGGGGGAGTACAGGAAATAATAAATGGTGAGAAACGGGGCGGTGCCCATAGACATGGGGTTCATTGACCCGGTTGTGGGGGGCGGGGGATGGTGGATGGGGGGCTATTGTCAGGTATGTGGTGACCATTAGATGGGGTGGATGATTATGAAGGATATGTATCGTGTTTTTCGTGCTAGGTGGTCGGTTATTCGGTACACAGTATACTGTCACAGATGAGTGAGGGACACAGAGATGACTTGTTTGACAGGGTATGGTGAGGGTGGTGTCGGAACGTTGGTAGTGGGAGGGGGTAGGTCTGGGTGGTTTCTGTGAGGGGGGTTTGTGAGTGGGAAGGGGTGTTTGATTATGTGGGTGACGAACTTTATATTAAGAATTTTGGGCGTCCAACTGTGGTGGAGTAGTATGGTTTTTGTTTACCTTTTGGGGCGATGGTAATGAGAAGAGAATATAAGGGTGCGATAGGTTTATGGGCGTATAACTTAGTTTGACCAGTGGGAGAGGGATTTAGTTGCGTAGTTTTGGGGGGGGGTCAGGAGGCCGTGTAAGGAGGTGGAATTTAGGATTGTGTTGTCATGTGTGTAATAGTATAGGGCATTTATGGTAGGGGGATTTTAGGATTAGTTATCTTTTTGATCAAGATGGATATAGGTGGGACTGATGTGTACATGTTGGTATGAAGAAATTTATTGGAGGTGTGGATTAATGGGGGACGAATGGTGTGGGGTTATTTAGTTGGTGTGGGGTGTTAACTAGATCCGGGAGGTTTTGATTAGTTATGAAGTATGTGGTGGGGGGGGAGCTGGTGAGGGGAGTTTATGTTCAAAAACGGAAAGTTAGGGGGGGTTAATAGGTGTGTGTTAAGGTTTGTATTGGTAAGAGTATTGGTGAAGATGGGGAAATTATTAGTGGAGTATTTGATTAAGGTTGTTGTGTTATGGGGTGATAATCTATTGGTAATTTTTGGGTGGGATAAGTTAGTTGAATTTAACTTGGGGGAGTTTTTTAATGTTATGGTAATATTATCAGGGAGTTGGTGATGCGTTAGGGTGGAATGGGGTACCTAATTTCCGAGTGCTCTGGGTATGAAATAAAACTCATGGAAGGGGTAGGCCAATCTTGTATTCTGGTTTGTTAATGGCTAATAATTAATATGATGATAATTGACCCAGAAGGGGTGGGGTATGTGGTTGGTATACAGATTGTTGTGATATGAGAATCTTATTAATAATGTTGTGGGGGAATAATCAACACCTTAGGGGGGGTTAATTGTTTAACGTTGGGGGGGGGGGGGGGAATTGGTATTTTAGTTTTTGTAATGATGTTAGTGTTATTGGGGAGTGTTTTAGGAGGGTTTGATTGATTTGAAGATAGGATTTTGGAGTGATATTATTGAGGGGAAGGGTTATATGTATGGACACAGTATATAGGATGTTATGTGATGTTTGATTGTTTGACAACCCCCCACTGATAAGTGGCAATATTTATAATATGGGGGGGGGGAGGGTATTGGTAATTATATTTACCAGGGTTTGATGATTGTTGGATTGTGGTGGGTGGGTAGTATGTTTTTGTGAGATTGTTAGGGTTTTTTATGATTTTTTGTGATGTATTGGATTGAGTTTTGTGATTTTATTGATTCTGGTTATGAGGGTTGATGTGTTGGTTCAGGTGGGGGTGGATTGAAATAGGTGTTTAGTGGATTAGTATTGGGGGGGTAATATTGATTTTTGGGGATGGTTGTGGTGATAATTAGGGGGTTGGTGGTGGTAATATGTTTTTTAGGAATGTGTTTATATGAATTTCCATTTTTTTGTTGTTTGTTTTTTTTGGTAGAATTGGTTTGTTTGATGAATATTGTAACCCGTACCAGATGATATGGGGGTGATAACTTGGAACGGTAGAGATATGAGATGGGGAATAGAACATTTTGTGGGGAGGTTGTATTTGGTTTATCACGAGTTGGTGAGAAATTGGGGGTAATTGATTAGACCAGTTGGGAGGGTACCCCGAAGTTTTAGGTTGTTAAGTGGATTTTATTTAGTGGAGTATGGGAAGTATTGGTGTTTAGGTGGGGGGGAATGATTTGTTGAAGTTTTTGGAAATTGATTTTCTTTGTATGGTTTTGATGTAAAGAACGGAGGATTGTAATGTGGTTGTGGGATGTTTTGTTTTATTGTTACATGGTTAGATTTTGGAAGTATGGATTTGGATAATTTTTGCATTATGGAATGGGTTTGTGAGGTGTTGTTATAAGGGTTGTTTGAATTGTTAGTGTTTGGTTTTTTAAGGTGGGTATTTGGGTTTTGTGAGGAATACATGTAGCTTTGATTTGTGGGTTATATTTGGGTGTAGTTTGTTAAATATGGGATTATGGTAGAACATTTTGTATGTAAGATTTTATTGTGAGTATTTTTGTGAACAGGTATGAGTGGGTTTATTAGAGGTTTGTTGGGTGGGTTGGAGGGATAATTGATTTATATGGATTTTTATTGGGGTTCAAAAAATGGTAGTTAACAGGAGGTTGTTGTAATTTTTGTTATTAAGATTGGTTGGTAGATTTCGTAGTAGGGATGGAGGAATGAAGATGCTATTTTGATTATGGGGGGGATTTGAGTTTCCTGGTGATGATAGAGTTTTATGGAGTAATTAGGTATTGAAATAGTGGGGAATTGGTGTAGTTTTGTTGGGTTGTATGGGTAGGGTGGATTGATTTAGGGGTTGTATGGGGGAGTGGTTTAAAGTTTGTGAGGGTTTGGAAATGTTGGATTGGGGGATGGGAAGGTGTTAGAGTGAAAGAATTGTTTAGGGGTTTTGGTGGGGGGTTTAATGTTTAATGTTGGGTTTTGAGGAATGTAATGAATATGGTTTTATAGGGGGGGTAGTTGAGGTTAATGGGGTTTGAGGGTGGTAGGTGAATAGATTATAGGGAGGATAATGGGTAAGGGGAGATGGGGGGGATTAATGTTTGGTGAAAAATTTTGGTAAGATAGGGTGTATTTGTTTGATTTAGTAGTGGGTTTGTAGGAAGGGGTTTTGAATTTTGAGATTGTAAGGAGGTGTTTTAAGGGGTAATTATTTGGTTTGGTATTTGTAAAAAAGTTTTAAATGGATGTGTTTGGGTTTTATTTAGGTTGATGGAAGGATAGGTAATGGATGGTTGATATGTATAAGGGGTTTTGGGATTGGGGTGTTTGGATGGGATAGGGGTTAATATAATGGATAAAATGGGTTGGTTATAAGGTTTTGTGTGGGGGGATTTTGGTAAATTTTGGGTGTAAAAGGATTATTATGTGGGGTTGGATTGTAAATTGGGATTTAGGTTATGGGAAGGGTGAGTTTGAGGAGTAATTTTTGGGATAATGTTAGGAGTATTATTAGGGAGTTGGGTATGTTTGTTTTTTTGGTTGGTAATGGAATTTGAGTTGGTGGAGTGTTTGGGTTGATTTGATTTTGTTAGTGGGTTAACGCTCAAGTTGGGGGGGATTGTGATTTTTTATTTGTTGGAGTGATAGTTTGATGGGGAGTTTTTGGGGGAGATTTTATGGGATGTGATAGTTAGGGTTTTGTATGTAATTGTGGGATTTGAGGGGGTTGGTGGGATGATTAAGGAATTTGATATGTGTTTTTTGGATGTTTTTGGTAATTTAGGTGAATGTATGGTGTTATGGTTGTTTTGGTATGAGGGGGGTGAATGGTTTTAGGGTTTTGAAATGTTGGTTGGTTTAGTGTTGTGTTTGGGTTGGAATTGGGGTAGTTGTATTGGTGATGGATGTGTTGTGATGTGTTGGTTTGGGTTGTTGGTTGTTGATAGATGTGGGGTGGTGGGGTGTTAAATTTGTTTTGGGTTGGGTGGGGGGGGGGGTGGTGATTGGGGGGGGGGGTTTAAATTGGTTTATTGGGGGGGGTTTTTTAGGGTTTATTTGGGTTTGGGTATAAGGGATGGGTTTGGTTTATTGTTTATGGTTGGGTTGGTGGGTATGTATATTTTATGGGGGTTTGTGGTGGGGGTTGGGGGATTTGGGTGGGATGTGGATTTTGGATATTGGTGCGTTTGGGGGTTTTGTTGGGTAACAATTTGTAAGGTTGGTAATTATTTGAATGGTATTTAGATTATGTTGAGGATATTTTTGTAGCTCAAAATATTAGAAGTGAAAGTAATTTCAGGGTTTTAAGTTTTGGGATGTTGGTTATTTGAGGGTTGCATGGGGGTAGAAACATTAATGGTATTTTAGTTGTGAACATAGAGAGTTTAGGGATTGAATTTGGGTAAGGTTGGGTTTAATTTATACTTGATTGATGTTAATGGATAAGAGATGTTGGTTAGTGTGATTGTATGAATTGATAGGGTTTTGGGGGGATAGATTAGGGAGGTATTTTGTTTAATGGGATAATATTAGGGGGGGAATTTGGGGATTGGGGTGGGTGAATTTTGGATTGAGTTTTTTAGGAATTTTAAAATTGGGATGGATAGATTATGATAGGTTGGTTTGGGGGGGTTGATGTTTGGGGTGGGTTAAGTGGCTTTTTATTAGGCTATATGGGGTTTTTTTATATCAATATTTGAGGTTGTTTGGATCCACCGATAGGATTGGGGGTTGTTGGAGTGTATTGTTGGTATTAAGAGTGGTGAATTTGGTTTATTGGTGGGAGATTGTTGTTTTGGGGGGATTGTCCTATGAAGTTATTAGGTTTGGGTTTGTGGGGGTTTATTATGGGGGGGGGGTTATGGTGGGGGGGGGGGATTGGGGGGTTTAGTTGGGTATAGTGTTATTGAGGGTGGGGTTTAGTGTATGGGGGTTATAGGTGGGTTTTGAGGGGGATGTAAGTATTGGGGTGGGGTTTATGATTGGTTTTAAATAGGTATTTATGTAGGAGAAAGAAATTTGGGGTTAATTAGTAGATGATTTGGGTAAATAATATATTGGGGGGTGTTGGTGAGTTTTGTAGGGGGGGGGTGGGATTTTTTTGTATGATGGGATTGAATTGTGGTAAATTATTTAGGGGGTAATTTGGGGGTTTTGGTTTTATTGGTTAGGGTGGACCATATGAATGGTGGTGTTTGTGGTGGGGGGATGGATGTTGTTAAGGTTGTTATTGGGTTATTAGTTGTTTGGATTGTGGATTTTTTGGGGGGGGGTGGTTTTTGGAATGTGGTGTGGTTGTTATGGAATTTGGTTATTGTGGGTGGGGGGTGGGTGTTGTTATGAGTGGGTTGGTGGAGGTGGGATTTGGATTTGTATTTGTTTTTAGTTAATATTGTGGTTTGTTGTTGTTTTTGGGTTTGTGTTTTTGGTGTTTTGGTGTGGTGTGTGTGGTTGTTTAAGGTGTTTTTATGATTATGGGTATTTTGTGGTTGTTTTGGGAGGTTTGTTTTTGGGGTGTTGTGGGTTTTTGGGTTGTTTTTTTTTTAGTGTATGGGTAGTAGGGGGTTGTTTTGTATGTAAGGGGTGGGGGGGGGTTAGGATATATGGATTGGTGGGTATTAAACGTGTTTGTGGGGTGAAGAGTGTTTTATTTTTGGGTGGGGTATTTAATTTTTGGTTGTTTAGATTGGATAGGGGTATTGTATGGTGTGTTTAATGGTATTAAGTTAGGGTTTTTGGTGGTGGGTGGTTGTTTATGGTGTTTGATTTAGGGAGTTTATGTATTGTTAGGGGGTGGGTTGATAAATTTAATTGTTGGGGGGTGTTGTTAATTTTACAGGAAGGTAGGTTGGGGGGTAAAATTGTATTTGGTGGGGTGGTGGAAGGGGGGGGTGGGGGTTTGTAGTTTTGGTTTAGGGGTTGTGATTGTATTAATTTGGGGATGGTTTTACATTGTTGGTGGGGTGTTTGGGGGGTATAAGAAATGTGAAAGTATTATTGAAGTGATTTATGATGTAGGATTTTGTATGGGGATTAATTGGGGTAATTTTAATATGGAAATTGGGGGGAAGAGAATTAGTTTGGTAGGGAGTTGGGAATGTGGGGTTATTGATAGTGGGTTGTGGGTTTTAGGAAGTGGAAGTTGTGTGGGTTTTTAATTGGGGATGATTTTATGGTGGTTGGTTATTGGAATGTGTTAAAGAGTTGGATTATGGGTAATTATAGGTGTTGGATTGGGTGGAGTTTTGGATAAGTAAGGGGAATATTTTAGTTGGGTTTTTAGATTGTATATTGGTAGATTTTATTGGTTGGGAATGGGGTGGTTTGGGGTGGTGTTTTTTTGTGGAGGGTAATTTGGGAGGGGATTATTTAGTTAAGTGGTAGTGAGTGGGGGGTTTATGGGGAAGGTGTTGGTGATTTGGGGTGGGTATATTTAAATATTGGTAATGGGATTGTTTTGGTTGGTTGGTGAATTATATTAAGATAAGGGTATTAGATTGATTGGGAGGAGGTTTGTTGTTTTATTGGGGGAGTGGTGGTTTGTTAAGTATTGTGGTGTTTTTGAAGGTGGGGGTTTGGTAGGGGTTTATGTTTTTGGTTTAGTTAAGTGGTGTGTTGTGTGTAGGGTTTTAATTTGGGTTTGGGTGAGGGTTAAAATGGTAAATTTTGTAGGGTAATGATATTTTATAAAAGTATGGAGTGGGTATTAGGTTTGAGGTATATGATTGGTTTGTTTGAATTATAAGTTTTATGTTATTGAAAGTGTTAGGTTAGAATGTTAAGTGTTGGGGATGAGGTTTTGGTTGTGATTGGTATGTTATGGGGTTTTGGTTGAAAAATGATGGAGGGGGTTTTGCGATCCTCCGGATTCTGGCAAGATTGTGTTGATTGGGGTAGATTAAAGAAGTGGGGTGGGACTATATGTTACACAGTTGGGATGTGATTTATTGATTAGGTTTTTTAGGTACTGAAAAACATGATGGTGTGTTTGTGCGGAATAGATTACGTGGTGGTGTTGTGAAAGTGAAGGGATTGATGTGGGTTAGGTGTTATTAAGATGCGAGATGAGATGAGAGCAATATATAGTGTTTATGTCTGATCCAATATATAATTATAGTGTAACATATAAAGACACCTGAAAGGTATTTGTAGGGTTGGTTATAGAGATGAGTTATTGTACCAAATAAGGATTGTTGTTAGTAGGTGAGTTGATTGAGTGGAAATACAGATCACCAGACGAACCGCAAGTGATAAAAAATGTTCCAAACGAAAAAACCGATAGCTTTCCTTTCCCACACATTAAGCCGAACACAGAGGAGATGGACTACGACAGAGAAGGAAGCCTATGCAATCCATTACGCCCTCCAGAAATTCGATTTTTATATCCGTGGACCCAGGTTATCATCAGAACAGATCACCAACCACTTGTAAGCTGGCTAACTAAGACTGCAGAGCAACCCAAGAAACTCCAGACCTGGGCGATAAATCTCCAAAGTTACAATACAACCATTGAGTATATTCCTGGAAAATTGAATACGTGTGCTGATCTTTTGTCCCGAATTCCATATTCTGACACCAATGAACCAGACTCCCCACTCCTTGAATCTACATCGGACATCGACGATAACCCAAAGGAAATTCATGCCATAGACTCTAAAAACTCAAGACAAAACGATGAAGAGGTGACAACACAAGAACCTGAACTACAACATGGAACCACATTTGATTTACCATCAGACAACCAAGGAACAGAAACGTTTGAACAGAATATCGACTTTAAGAAAGAACAATTGAAAGATGAAACATTAGTTAAGATCATTACACAGGTTCGTACAAATCCAAAAGAGAAGAAAGACTACATCATCCTTTCGGAAGATAATATCTTGTATCATATTGGCTCTAGAGACAATGGTACTCTACAAAAATGTATACCCAAATCGCTAGTTCCAAAAGTATTACAACAGTTTCATGACGAAAACGGGCATTTTGAAAGAGACAAGACTCTAGATGTGATCCTAAAACGTTATTACTGGCCCACGATGATTAAAGATATCATAGAGTATGTTGGGACATGTAGGGTTTGCAAGCTAAGAAATAAGAGAACTATTCGAGCCCCTATCCAAGAAATGTCTTATCCGCACTACCCAATGGAATTTATTAGCACAACAAAAGCTCGTGTGTCCCAGATGCGTCTTGACGACCACAGACCACTCACTGTCACGAAAAAACAAGCTGATAGACCCACGAGATTGTCTACCCTAGCGCAACCTCCCTCATCTTCCACTGATGATGAATTACCCAAATCAGATTCCTCCTCCCATGACTCCGATATCCCTTCACAAAATTTGGATACGTTCGTCAAACGTATTAGAGATAACAGAGATTCATCTTCTAGTGAAAACAATATCCCTCTGCAGGAGCTAAGACAACGCCTTATTCAACGTCAAGAGAGAGGTCATGCGTCTTCCAGTAATGAGAATATACCTTTGCGAGAATTACGACAACGTCCTATACAACAGAAAGAGAGTTTTCCAGACGTTACAAAATTTCGCAATCCTGAACCTACCGATCGACATGATTATCAATCATCTCAAATGGCTCCATTGTATGATGAAGAAACACCAGATGATCTTTACCCAGACACAGATTCGATGACCAGTGCATCTAACTCTACTTTGTGCGGTATGGACGAATCAAGAAGGACACCTGATAAACGGAAATACGAGCCTTCCTCTTCCGATTCCACCCCTCTAGCCAAACTACCGAGATTGCCGCAAGAGCACATTTTTATTAAACCTACGAAGCAAAGACGTCGTACAAATCCCCAACGCTTCTCACACGATGTCGACATGGTTAACGACGATACTTCACTCCCTACCCCTACGGTTAAAAATTTTACCAAATGTTTCACCTCGCATGGATAAATGCATGCTTTTGTCCCAAATGATGTCGTTATTAGCTAACAAGCTGTGACTGGAATTTCGAGGAAATGTTTCCACACTTCCTGCTCGTTGGACTTTACATAAACCTTTGCGTTGCTACGGAAACCTTATTACTTCGTGATTCAACTATATACAAGTTTGCAAAGGAAGTATCTGACTCTTCGTCGTCAATAAAAATCAAAATCACGATTTGTATAAAATGACATTTCTGAATTGATGAAGCCAAATTCGGTAGTACCTCTATTGACTTACCACAAATCCCTCGTCTGGATTTATATCAAGTGAGGATGTCCATTAGCGACCTTCACGTCTTCTCTTTACTCCACCAGACGCCAGAGAGCAAACCGCCCGTTCATTGGGATGCCCTAGCGTTTCTATTCCGGACTACAACCGAGTTTTCTATGCTAGATTCTCAGTACAAACACTATTGAGTCACCAACAGATTATATGACACGTTGTGAATAAGTCGTGCCGGTTTTAATAGTACTTATTCCGCGGTACAAAATACATGTAAACAGATCAAACCCATAGTGTCTTGAACATTAGTATTCACACCTTAACGACTATACGTGACTTTACAGCGGGGTTGGATCGCTATTATCACATGACACGATTGAATAGCTTATATGATTGGACATTTTCAAATTTTCCGTTTATAGTTCAAGATTTTTTTTTGACCAGTGTTATAGTTTTTCAATTCTTCAATTGCATTTGATCCTCCCAGCTTCAGATGACACACATTAAGGATTTTCGCCGCATTTGTGTTGAGTACCCTCATTTCCCCACATACGCGTTTCGATGATTAGTAATTTTGTTTGTTAAAATTTAAATTGTTGCGGACAATTTTGATGTTTGGATGTCTTCATATTAGGTTGACCGGTATGCATACATTCACCTTATATCGACCGTGCGTTTTCATGATACCGCTATGTTCCCTCTTATGTACTATAAAGATATATACCATTGTTTTACTAGATTTGCAAGTTTGTTGGGTTATTAGTTGATAGAACTAGGAAAGTGTCTCTCTTTGAGATACATTTCTGTAGCATGGGGACGTATATGTAACCGGAATGATGATCACATTAGTAGTTTAGTAATTATCCTTTAAATAATTTTAGTACGCAAGTTATTGATGACGTAATTTTCACATAGCCTCTTATCGACATTTTAAAATAAAGACTTCTAGACAGTTACAGGAAATGATACGAGACCTGAAAACCTCTAAACAGATATAATAATACCCTCGAATAAAAGCTTATACCATTCGCTATCATAGAAACTTGTGTAGAAACTTGTGACGTAAATATGACATCGACAAAAATAGTGGAATGTCCGTATTGACAAATCAAAGCAACCTTCCCCCCAAACAGTTTTTGGAACCAGATAGTATATAATGACGCCCCAAAACCCTTAGCAAAGGAGAGCCAAACAAGAGTCAAAAGAAGAGTCAAAGAAGAGTAAAAGCCAGGAGCCAAAGCCAGGTCATTCTGGATAGTCCAAGAGCCTTAGGTTCCTAGCAGATTTGCTGACCGCCACTTTATATTGGCAAGAGAAAAATGGCTAACCTGACCCCTAGCCCTATGACAACATATACTTCAGGTTGGTAAAAGGTCTCGACTTAGACTTACGCATAGTAGACAGGATGAAATAGATATACATAAGCTCATCAAATGCCCTAATGGATTATATGAGATGATTTCGTATGAGGAAACGAATGTTACTGAATTGAGAATAGGATCATCTTGTAATTTACCGCCATACATCTGAAAGAAGCTATAATAAACTTTTCATATACAACGTCGGACTTTGCTTAAACTGCTGTTGGAAGTTGTTGAGTTTGACTTGTACATTGTTTAGGAACTCTATAAGGAAAAAAATGGACCGTACTGCCTTTTATATTACATTGTGATTACTTCCAACTATCAAAATCTGAATACGAACCTGGATCCCGTACCCTTTAATCAAGTTAAACAATACCTCTGGAGGATCATCCAGTTAACTCAAACTTGACACAGCAACCTATAAAAATATTGATACCGCCAACTTAAATATATTTATGCTGTGAACTCGAACTTGTCAATTATAGGTTATGTAACTAAAAAGATAGAATACCGTCGGAATGCTTCCTTTGCTGTCCTTTAATTCCTTCAACGGAGAATAGCTCCTTAATTAACTGGTCACAATTAATACATTGGCACAATACCTGCTTCTTAGTTGGTGTGCCAATGTAACACGCATTCTCGCTATAACATATATACCTATCGAGCTATTCTGACCTGCTTTAATAATTTTCCGACGGATTATTCATTTATATAGAAGAATGTTAAATTAAATGAAATAGAACCCCAAACCAGTTTTACCCCTAAAATATTACCTATGTGAATACGGGCACAGTTATATGAATCTATAGAAATTATTTTCTTAAAAATTCTAGCTCAAAGTTCCATGGAATACCTTTAACTGTTCCTATTTGCCTACGCAGCAAATGCTATCCTGTTCGTTAAATAACAAATGCTACAATGTATTTGAAAATATATACGGAACAGATAAAGATAATAAGAGTAAATTTAGCAAATAATAGCATGACTGCACTTAAATAAACAAACTGCTATCAGATGTAGAATTATATGATTATCTTGGCAGTAATATGTAGAATTATATGGTTATCTTGGCAGTAATATGTAGAATTATAATTATCTTGGCAGTAATATGTAGAATTATGATTATCTTGGCAGTAATATGTAGAATTATGTGATTATCTTGGCAGTAATATGCAGAATTATATGGTTATCTTGGCAGTAATATGTAGAATTATGATTATCTTGGCAGTAATATGTGGAATTATATGATTATCTTGGCAGTAATATGTAGAATTATATGATTATCTTGGCAGTAATATGTTGAATTATATGAGTATCTTGGCAGTAATATGTGGAATTATATGAGTAACTGGCAGCAATATGTTGAATTATTTAATTTCCTTGACAGTAATATGTAGAATTATATTATTATCTTGGCAGTAATATGTAGAATTATATGATTATCTCGACAGTAATATGTAGAATTATATGATTATCTTGGCAGTAATATGTATAATTATATGATTATCTTGACAGTAATATGCAGTATTATATGATTATCTTAGCAGTAATATGTAGAATAGTATGATTATCTTGGCAGTAATATGTAGAATTGTATGATTATCTTGGCAGTAATATGTAGAATTATATGATTATCTTGGCAGTAATATGTAGAATTATATGATTATCTTGGCAGTAATATGTAGAATTGTCTGATTATCTTGGCAGTAATATGTAGAATTGTATGATTATCTTGGCAGTAATATGTAGAATTATATGATTATCTTGGCAGTAATATGTAGAATTATATGATTATCTTGGCAGTAATATAGACAATTGGGTATAAAATGGACAAATGGAAAATTCCTGGGGGACCTGGATTTCGCAGATGATGTAGCATTCTTAAGTTCAACACCAAGACAATCCCAAGAAGCAATAAATAATTTGTGTCATCTCTCGGTTAAAATAGGTCTCCAAATAAATGCCTCTAAAACTAAAGCTATGAACTTTTCTAACGAGACCTTTGATATCATCTTGAACGGGGAAAAACTACAGAAAGTTGAAAGTTTCAATTATTTTAGGCAGTAAAATGACTCAGGATGGTGACACAACAAGAGAAATCCATACTAGAATTGCTTTGGCAGCTAGCGCCTTCAATAGATTATCTAACATTTGGAAATTACGATCATTGAATATACATACCAAGCTTCGTCTGTTTAATTCAAATGTTATCTCAGTGTTAACATACGGCTGTGAGAGTTGGAAAATAACAAAATCATTGGAGAACAAGCTGAATACATTCGAGAACAAATGTCTTAGAAAACTCATGAACATCAGTTGGAAAGAATTCAAGACTAATCGACAAATAAGAGAAGACTCTAGGCAGAAATATGTCTCCGACTATATAAGGAAAAGACGATGGTCATATATCGGTCATGTCCTACGAATGCAAAACAACAGAATACCACTACAGGCGCTCACTTGGGTTCCTGAGGGTAAGCGGAAAAAAGGAAGACCAAAAGAAACACTCAGAAGAACAATAATAAGAGAAGGAAGAACGTTGGGCCTAAATAATGTGCAAGAGCTAAGAGGAGTGGCGTCACAACGAACAACCTGGAGAGCACTGGTTTCTGCCTTATGCGCCGTGTTTGGCGCTTAAAGAATTTATTATTATTATTATTAATATAGACAAAGTTGTATTAACATAAGAATACAAATTGCAAGAGGAGTTTTCACTTCATTGAGAGATACTTGGAAATCTAAAGACATCAAGTCCAACGCAAAAAATCAAAATATTCAGCTAAGATGTCAAGACAGTCTTCTTGTATAGTTCCGAAACATGGAGAACAACAACAACAACAACAACAACAAAACGACAACCAAAAATAGACAGACTGTCATAAATGAGAGCTTTCATAAAGCAGAAAAATAGAAATGGTATGAAATGATCGTCAACCTGGAACTGACATGAACCAGACAGGTGTAAGTGGAAAGAGATGAGAAGACGCTGGCATTGGATAGGACACGCACTGAGAAAACCTGCTGAAAGCATTACAAGGAAGCGTGGTCCTGGAAGCCACATGGTAAAAGAGGTAGAGGAAAACCGAAAAACACAAGGAGAAGAGAATTAGAGAAATACATCAAACAGATAAAGAAAACTTTGAAAAGATGGCACAAGACAGAAAGGCTTGGCATGAATTTGTTGAAGCCCATGGCGCTGTGAGGGGCTGAGGAGTTACACATTAATGAACTTTGTAGTAGTAGCTCTCTTTAGTCATAACTGACTGCGGGAAGGCGCCCCTGAGGTGATAGCCCTCTGCCGTTTTTTTTTTTTTTTTTTTTTTTTGGCTGCTGTTCCTTTCGGCATGTTCTTTTCTCTTCTGCTTGTTGTGAGAGCTTCTTGTCGCCCAGTCTAAGGTGGCACCGTAGGGAGCATCGCCAATCGCTAGCTTCATCCTCCCAGGCTACTGGATTGATGTCCAGAGCCTTCATATCTCTCTTTGAACCTCAGCTACGGTCGCCCGACCTTTCTTTTACCATATGCTGCCAGTTGTGGAGAATTGTGGAACAAGATTCAGAAAAATTTTAAAAAAGCACAACAGAAATCTCTGTTAATTTATTTGTTTGTTGTTTTTAAAGAAACACCGTGATGATGTAGTTCCCGGGGGTCTCTGATGAGATAATGAAATAATAGGACTACTGTTCTCACAGGCATGTCATGCACGGCAACAAATATGAGGTTGTGTATAAGGCTGGCAACCTCATCATGTCAAACAAACTGGTACAGAAACTACCTCTGTAAAAGCATGTCAATGTTTGGTGCAGGCTTCTTGTAAAAGGGACCAGTTGTAGTAGTGGTTCTAAGATCCATAACGATCGTAATGGAAAATGATGACGATAAATGGTATTCTCCTATCTGCCAATTCTGAGAGATTTTCTAGGAGGAGACAAACAACACAACTGTTGCTCCCTCAGGCACATCGAAACAGACGATTAATATCAGATAGTGCATGGAGCCGCCAACCTCTTCATCCATATATATAAAACCCCAGCTTTTTCTGTCGCTTACGCTAAGGGATGCAACTGTGCTTGAAAGTTAGACGTTAATTGTATTGTTTCCCTTATACGTACTCTCCCGAAAATAGTAACACTCGACAAAGAAAAGTCGCACATGACGGTGTGCACAAAAATATTTATAGAATGTGTGATCCCGTATACGCACATTGGGATCCTCGCTGCTGCTACGTAGTTCGTGTACTGTGGTGATGCACTGTGGTTTTTTTTTTTTTTAAATAATTTTGAATAAGTAAAATATCACCGTTAAGGTATTGGTGCTTTTGAATTTAATTCCCGTCTTACGACGGGCTTTTACACTAGTGATAACTCTCCTTTTCTTCTTGATCGTAACTGTGTATTCTCCTCACGCAAACCAGTGGTGAATATGATGGAGGCTCCAGGGGGAGCAAAGGTCAACTCAACCAACGCAGGATTATGCAAATATGGAGTGTGAGTGTGAAGTATGAGTTAGGCGAATGGTGGACTGTTCGTGTGTTGACCCGTATAAGGCACTCATTCACTCATTACGTTAAGTCACCAATGCAGATCACTGTAGTCGTTTCAATAGTTTAATTGGACGCACACACTTGACAGATTGAGTACAGTTACAGGAACATGAGTCGACATAGACAGCATAATATTGATCAATGGACTACCGTCCTAAATTAGCATTCATGAAGAATAATCTTGCAATGGAACATCTGTAAACACCAAGATTTCCATAGTTTATAAATACAGTCAGTAGACCTTACTGACCGAGCATGTCAATTAAGCAATACTGTTCAAACTTGACTCCTAAACAGGATCTCTTTCTAGCGAAGATTCCTTTAGGTACATTACAGCAAATCTCTGTGAAGATAATGTTTATTTCTTTATAATAGTGACCTCTCAATCATCACCTGATAATAAGGAAGTTTTCCCGTTCTCTGCTAATGATTTACAATAAGTAGAATTCCAAAATCAATCGAATTCCACAATGGCTGCTGGTTCCCGGTTGAGCATCACTCACTATACGGGTGTATAGCCAAATCTTCAATCGAAGCTTTGTTCATCAACAATAAATGATTCTACAAGGATCAGCATATTCTGTCCTCATAGTTGCTGCATATAAACATATTTAGTGCTGCTAGAGAATATGTCGTCCCGACATATTCGTAGGTAAGTTCATGTAAACGTCTGCCCATCTTAAGCCTAGGAATGAACGAAGTCAGCAAAAGTACGTTTTTTTACCTGGACATAAGAAATACACTAGCAAGCACAAAAACGCTCTCCCGGCGTTATAGAATCACAACTGGGGAACTCATGGACTAAACGATCCTGGAAGAAACTATCTTCGTCCCCAGAATAACTTAAAGAGATCACAAACTCTTGGGCATCTCTCCGACATGACTTTCCGCCCTAGGCCTAGACAACCGAAGAAAAAACCCCTCACCTCTCTTCATCCGCCGAAAACACCTGACCCCCTTCAGTACAGTACAAGAACAAATAGTTCCACTTAAACATACTAAGATATCAAGATATAAGACATACTCGTCCTACATAGACAAGCACTACACATAGATTCGGACCATAGACATTCTGAAGCAAGAACAATCTATTCCTAACCAAACACAGAATAGATTCAAGTAAGTCTAAATTCCTCCACCGAGTTCTATTTTTAAGAACGCTACAAAGAGCGATAACTCACAGAATGACTACTTATTGCCCAATCTGAGTTTCGTCCCTCAAGACCAAAACATGCATTCAAAGATGAATATATCTTCATCAGACAATTAAAACATTTTACATGGTATGCGTAATCCGTGCGCCAAAAAATATGTGCGCAACAACTAGTATAAAATAATATCCTACAGAAACCCACCAATAGTTTTCATTTTCTTTATTTTCTTCACTAGTTCTGAGTACCTTTTTGTTCTCTTCACAACGTTCTTCTAATTCTGGGGTTCCAAATCTCTGTCCGGCGCCGGTATCCTCTCCCATCCCCCCCCACCCCCCCCCCCCCCCCCCCCCCCCCCCCCCCCCCGGGCGGGTTTTAGTAATCCTTCCCGTACCTACAATTCAATATGAAAGGAAATAAAGTCTAGAGTTTACCATGCTTATGCACACAAGAAAAAAAACAGATTACGAAAATTTAAATAAAAACAACTTTTATTCGGTTTTTGACAACATTTAGAGTTTTTGTTTTAAACTGAAATATTGACCAGAATAATGAAATAAATGAGTCAGACCTTAGATTCTAGTGGTCAACCAACAGTTTTATTCTTGGACAAAAAGGTCAAGGTAGTCTCATAGCAGATACTGCCGTAGGGGAGTGAAGTGTTAGAGACTTCACCATACTAGGTCCAGCATTGAGAGGTGGGGTGATCAGCTCCCTTCCACGCTGCCTATTCCTTCCCTAACTCAAAGAGCAGTCAGGTACCCATTTACAGTTGGGTAGACTGGAGCGTGTCGTTACGATGAAAGCGACTTCCGTATATCTTTGTTCAGCCTTCAGTTTGTTTCTTACTTTTTATTTGATTGAGAATAGGACTGGACATCACGATTATTTGTCGGTAGGATAATATAGTTAATGGGGTTTTCCACAAACGACGTTACGGAAGTGTGACGATAGGGGGTTTGTGACGTCACACACACAAAAATACGAGTCAGTTTATTTATAGCACGTTTCACTAGCTTTGCCCAACTTCAAAATGCTGTATCTCAGCGAATATATAACGCATATAAGTGAAATTTTGTGTGTGAATTTGAAATGGTATAGACCCTATGAATTAAATTTTTCATTAAAATGTGGCCATTGGTTTCAATTTTCGTCTCTTTGCGATATAATATAAAATCCTACTTGCCAACACACATCACAAGCACACATATTGAAATGTCTACAGTAAATTATACGACCTCATTTGCACATTTTTGGTTTATCAAGTATTTGGCATGATTTTTGAGTGAAATTGCGTGAAATCGCACTTCTTGAACATAAAACAGTTTATATCCAGTGCAACGCACACATTGTCAATCAGAGGTGTGTCTACAAAAATTATTGTGTGGTTAAGAAGGAAAAATGAGTCTGCGAGTACATTTTATGACATTACAGCAAATCACAAATAGGATTTTTAAGTATTTCTGCAATGAAGCTACTCGAGGAAAACTATATCATTCTATTTCAAACCCACAAAAGAGGACTATTCACGCCTTGGTGGATAATTTTGACAGAGAATTGATCCGCAGAGAAATTTGCAATATGTTTCACAATAATGAGGCAGTGACTTTAAGGAAATTGAAAATTTGGTTAAGAAAGAATAATGACATTGATATTTCCAAATCTACGCTATGGAGGACTATTAGGAGTTTGGGATTCACTTTTAGAAAATATGTTGGTGGTAGAAACCTTATTTGTGAGAAGCCACAAATAGTTGCAATGAGAAGCAAATATTTACGCGAGGTCAGAGAAATGAGAAGAGATTGTTATGATTTTGTTTATTTAGATGAAACTTGGATCAATGCGCACCACAGTAATGAACGAGAATGGCAATCATCTGATGGAACAACTAAGAGACTAGTACCAAGCAGCAAAGGACAGCGCCTAATAATTGCACATGCAGGAAGCAGCCATCATGGGCTTCTAAATAATACTGAACTCATATTTGTTTCAAAATCCACAGATAATAGGGATTATCATACAGAGATGAATGGCAAGATATTTCAAGATTGGATTGTGAATCATGTACTTCCTTCATTGGATAGACCGTCGTGTTTGATAATGCACAATGCTTCATATCACAACGTTGTGGCACCAGAAGATAAAGTACCTAATTCATCAAGTACTAAAGATGTAATAAAGATTTGGCTGACCAAAAACAACATTCCATTCAACGAAATGTCCCTGAAGCCTGAATTACTTGAAATTGTAAAAAATACACAGCATACAAAGATATTTCACATGGACAAGGCAATCCATGAACATGGTCACAGATGTTTAAGATTGCCTCCTTACCATTCTCACTTAAACCCAATAGAATTAGTCTGGGCTAAAATTAAGGAACAGGTAGCAACAGAAAATAGGACGTTCAAATTAAAAGATGTTGAAATACTTACAAAAGCCGCCATCTCGAACATAGCCAGGGATTATTGGAAGAAATGTGAGAACCATGTGTTACAAGAGGAAGAGGAATATTGGACGAGTGATGGTTTGTCCTTCATTCAGCCGAGATTGATTATCAATTTCTCAGAGACATCTGATTATGATTCGGATGAAGTTTAATTTCTTTAAAGATGACCTTACCGTTATTTACAAGCACAGTAGAGGAGAAACTTTCCATTATGATATTTATGAACCGCAAAGTGGTGATACCTATTGAAATAATCAGATCAATGAAGGTCCAGTTTGGTAGCGCATTAAATGTCAATGACAAACAATGTCACGAGTATCTCCCATGCAGATCATTTAAGAAATCATCTTCAACAGGTATTCATATGCAAACGTGATGGCCACATTATTGTAATAGTAGACACGCCTATGCCTATTCAATTCACAGAATCTGTGACTGAAGTGGTAAAATTTCTTTTTTCGATACACAATAATTAGTATGCCGACAAAGATCAAAGGATTTCCTCCGTTTGTGGGAACTGGACAAGATGCACAGATATAAAGTATATATTTGTTGGGTCTAACCCAATATAACATCGTATGCAAAAAATGGCATTAATACGTTAGACGGTTAATCAGATAATTACATTTGAAGTTGGGCAAAGCTAGTGAAACGTGCTATAGTTGTACTGTTCATTAAAATTATTTTTTGTAATGGTTAAACAACTGCAAGTTAACACCATCCCGAGACAAGGGTCCGATGAGATAAAAGACACGGAAGTTTAGCCAATTTAAACCATGGTTGAGGAGTCTGTCAAAAAAAACTTCCGACTCCAACTCCAGAAATTGTAGACATCCGACTCAGACTCCGAATATAGTTCTTTTACT
This sequence comes from Oreohelix idahoensis, assembly GCA_024509875.1. Classification (NCBI taxonomy): domain Eukaryota; kingdom Metazoa; phylum Mollusca; class Gastropoda; order Stylommatophora; family Oreohelicidae; genus Oreohelix; species Oreohelix idahoensis. The sequence continues at coordinate 500,159 of JAMPIV010019869.1, read as the reverse complement.
AATCATATGGCATAAAATTGTGCACTTATATGTACAAGTATAGTACAAGTGTGAATAAATGACTACATGGCTTTCGTGGATTACATTTTAAATATGCATTCATTCATTAAAAAATACAAAACAAAAACGCAAAAAGTATTTTAAAATATAATTTTTATTTAATTTGTTAACTGGTTCTTTTTAAAAAAAATGATCGCTTAGGGAAGAGAAATGGGGGCATATATGAAAGGGATAAATAAGACAAGGCATTTAGCATACACATGAATCATTTCATGTCACGTGCGTTTTCGCAGTTTGACCTGAAATAAATGGCGGAAGTTTTATGTCTGTTTCCCCCCCACCCACCCCCTAATTTTTCCCCTCTCCACACCGCGCACTACCGGATTCCCTTTATGGAGGTTACTTGATGCTTGCAATAATTAATAAGACAGAACCTGTAGCGCATATAAATTATGGTCCGTATTAATTAGTAATAATTGTATTTTATTTTTTTCCAATGTTTTCGTTACCAAAAAAAAAGAGAAGCTGGCTCCTTCAATTTCGTTACAAGAGTACTCCACTGTATTATAAATTTAAATATATTTCATTTACTAAATGTAATTACTATCCTTCTTTTTTCCAGCAGTTAATTGAATGAATGGCATGAACATATCATTAAAAAATGCGCACTATAATAAATCTAACTAAACTAAGAACTGGGCTGAGTGGACTATAACTTTATCTACGTAATTTGTATAATAATCTCCGAACCTCGGACAATATATCGGCTTGAAGAGGTCAGTATTCAGACATTCTACCTTGTTCAGCATCCGAAGAAAAAGTTAAAATCGAACTTTTTTGTGTTGCTTTATCAAATAGATAAATTGGCTTATTATTAGCAGACCCCCGGAGTCAGTGCAGATGTTGTACCATCTGGGACGCTATACCACTCGTATATGGTTTGACAGCATCATTGTGACAGAATTCAGCCCAGGGAACTGGAAGGCGATGGTGTAAGGTGTGCAAAAATGACACACATTTTTCATCGGATTGTAAGAGGCAGAAAACAGGCCCTTACAACGTTGCATGTTTGATCACTAGGTCGATAGCGAATCATGACTTAAGAACATGTGAACAGAATCCCAGCCACCCCTCTATTACTGAACTCGTAACTGTGGGTAACCGATCAATATGGTGCATATATGATTCGGATCTAGAGTACTCGGCTTTAGTTTCTCCATTCCTGGTGAAGGCCCACCAGTACACTGGTGAAACTGTAGAAATACAGGGGCCCCGGAAGAGTATAAAGCCGATGCTTCATCCGGTAACGAAAATTGATGTCTCAACCCGATATGTCCGGGGAAAAATCAATGCCGCAGTTTTAGACGATTTAGTCAATCCTCTCATTTTAGAGAAAAAATATGTCTTCCTTGGTGATCCTTCGCAGAAACCCAGGTCGACACAACAGAGAGAGAATATAGGACATGCGCCAGAGGCCCCTGAGCTCTTATCTCTCACTAGCCCGAACATATCGGTGCTGAAGCAGGCACAAAGGGCCGATCAAACCCTAAAGCCTTGCTTTTCAAGGTTGTATGGAAACTACTCCCATACTCCTCAGGGAGCATATTATAGGGAGAAAGGTTTAGTTTACAGACGAGTCGGGAACAAGAGACAGTTAGTTGCCCCACTCCCCTATGGAACCCCTCTGATGCAGCAATTGTATAAACCCTATTCACAACGTCATCGAGGTACACGTACGTCATTAAGTCATGTTTCCTGGAAATATTGGTAGCCAGACATGCAACGGAATAATCGTCAATATGTAAACGATTGCTCGGACTGCCATAGCCTGGAAAACCAGAATGGTGACATCCATAATTTATCTGTGAGGAAAGTGATGGAGCAGAGCGCACACATCCCAACATTGGAGAGCTCTGACGCACCATTTCTTTTGAGCTTAACAGAGCTGAAACGAGCAAAAAAGGAGGATGTAACTTTAGAGCCCTGCTCTGAACAACGACACAGAACGCAGGCCCATACTTTGGATGGAACATTTTACCATGAGGATGGAGTTCTGTTTAGAAGAACGAGACCTGGGACCCGACAATACGTCGTGCCACTCCCTTTAAGACCTCAGATTATGAGAGCTGGCCATGTATCGCCGTCAGGGATACATGTCTGTAGGGAAAACGATGCGGAATATAAACGCACATCACTTTTGGCCAAGGAAACGAGTGGGCATACGACAATACGTCCAAAATTGTATCCATTGCCGGCCGAATAACGCAGTAGAGAGAAATGAGCGATCCGGTGGACAGCAGAACGCATCGACAAGTAACCGCCCCAAAGCTAGATATTCTACAAATCTCTTAGGAGAGTGGGTATGTGACAGAATGGGGCGACCTTTTCGATCTCTGTTTAATTACGGCAGTATCAGTTAACATTTTTGTACTGCTTTTTATTGCGTGCTTTCAATTGCCGCACTTTCTTTCTCTGCTATGTGTAGCAGATATTTTGTATTTTCCTTCTTGCGCCCCTCTCAGAGATAAGTCATCAAGTCTGTTTGTTACCCATTCCTTCCCTAAACATTTGCAGGAGCGGCTGAGATAATATTTTCGACAACCATGTTGGTTAATATCGGCAGCGGCCGACATCAGACATCAGCTTAACACTAAATCGCCCAGCGAATGTGTTTAATTGCTGATAAGGCCAGACTGCGCTCGTCGCAAAGCTGGTAATACGGGATGACACATTTTAGTCAGACAGGACTGACAAGATTACTTTCGATAAAGTAATAAGATGTTACATCTTACACACATTGCTGAGAGAGTTTACCAATATGTTTGTGAGTTGGTACACAAGGCATCGGAGGTTTGATTGCCATATATGGGAAACGTGACCTATGCATCACGCGCATAATTGTCGGAATATTTTGAAATTACCCACCCAACATTTATGTTTGAAAATGATTGGAGCTTTTGCTTAGCTTCATAACAAACAGATGCGGGGGAGGACAGTGAATATAACCTGACGGGTTTCAGAATTAAGACACTGTGAGATTCACGCTTGCCAAAACAAAACCAGACCCTGCCAGAGTGCAGCCTAGAATTCAGAATTTCCATTTATCAGACCGGACTTTGTGGAACAATCTTGAAGGACTTACATAGCCCAGGAAAACCATTTTAAAAAGGAAGGCTGAGGAAACTGAAACACAGGAGTCGTGGAGGGAGTTATCTTATAATAGTAACGACCCCTAAGAACACGTGTAAGAGGCCTAATCAAGTGCCTTAACTTCATTCATCTGAGCAACAAGTCTGTGAGCCAGGATTGGATTGTTGGTGGTGGTACCAGTGAAGGTACTAATATCTGGAACAAATTGAAGGTAGAAGTGGACTGACGTAAAAACGCAGGACCAGCTTGGCAGTTACTCCTTGATTGTTCTGGGAACGTGCTGCACATTTAAGCTTAACCAGAGACGTGAGAACTCCAGTGACCTATCTTTACAGAACCCATCAGCGGGAGCAGAAACTACTATTGGCAGCTAAGTGAAACCTATAAGCTACCAAAGTGAATTTTTTTCATAAAACCTACTATCATTCAATGATGAACATTTTCTTTTAAACTATTCAATTATTTTAACCCTTGTTAAAACTAAATGATTATTAAATCTGTTATTTGTAATTATACAAATTTAACTTCGATTCAATCATTTTAAATGCACTGCATGTTTGTCTCAATCAATTTACTAAACAAACTCTAAACAGAGCCATACCAGCATAATAAGAATTCCACTGAGTAAATCAGGGGTGGGGACTTGACGAGCTAAAAAAAATAATTGCTTAATCCTTCACAAAAGTTGTCGGCAGATCATAGAATGAACGTGCTCAGCCAATGCAGCATTGTTTTCGCTTTCCTGAATATCTTGTGAAAACTGCCTTGGGATAGAAGCGTCATTAACCTTCTATCTACAACTCTGCCAAGAGTAATCTTGTGCGAAGGTAGACCCCTTTGAAGCCCATACTGTATTAGATACTCTTGAGTTTTGGCCACTGTTGGACCACTACTGCAAAGCAGGAGAGGCAATACCGTCACAATCATATTCGATCATTCTGTCCACGATTGGCTGTCCTCAGAAGTCAACGGAAATGTGGCACAACTAGATGTAATAATATAGTGGGATTTGCAGAACTCTTGCCCCTTCTAATTTATACAGCAGAAGACAATTTTTGTTTTTAACTCACTGTTTCAAAACCTTCACGATGAAAGGAAAGACTTCTGTAAAAGTCGGATTAATTAAACACTATTCATTTTAAAATAGGGGGGGGTGTGTTGTACAAGAGATTTGTGACGTCACACAAAAAAGCTGGAGGGTCTATGTGACAAAAGGGGAGGGGGGGGGGGGGGGAGTTTAAAAATGACAAGAAATGCGTGACGTCATATGTGGACGACCCCATTTACCAAATATTCCCGTACCTCTTTGGTAAGCGTATCCCGGGTTGGGAACCTCTCTATAATTTTTTTTAAAGCTGGGGTGTTCCCATTTCAATACTTCAATCAACACTGCTGAGAGAGCTGCCAAAGGAGCACAGGCATTCAACAATCACATGTCAAGTCTTCCTGTCACGTGTCATCGGCTGAAGTTCTTTCCGCGTCTTTCTCATCATTTTCATTTCTGTCTCCAGTGGTTGACAACCCACTCATGTCGGCTTTCTCCGAGTTGCTTCACGAGTCTCTTTCAGAGGACCTTCTTCTGTCTTGGACGGCTGAATTGTCTTATATTCTGGGTTTGACTTCATGGAGTTTTTGCAGTAACAATTTTTTTTTTTAAGGATGGAGTAGCCAGCACCATGCCCAACCCTCCTTAGTCGATTTTTACGATATGCCTGGTAGGGTACAGTGTTACTACTCTTTGCTCCCCTTTCGCCAGGTAACACACAGGTAACAATACAATACTTACACTGGCATATTCCAGCTGCTTCAATATGTGCCTTGGTGTAGACAATATCATAATGGCTGTCCTCCACATCACACAAAATTATCTGTGATAAAAGAAATAAAACTATGATAGCAGAAAACTATCCTACCTGTGACTACAGAAAAGAAACTGCTACAACAAAAAGTATACTATCTGTAACATCAGAAAATAAACGTTTTATCTTCGGTTCAGCAACATACAACATACTACAAAAGCCTCGGAAACGTAGTCAGTCTGTGACAGCAGAAAATAAACTATCAACCATAGTTCAAATTAACATACTAAAACGTTACGGACATGCAAAGAAGGTCTGGACTCTCAATTATAAAGACACCCAGACTTCTCTCCATACCTTTCTGGGTGACATGTGATAATATAATCACTTATAAATACACCAAGACTTTTCCCCCATACCTTTCTGGGTGACATGTGATAATATAATCACTTATAAATACAACAAGACTTTTCCCCCATACCTTTCTGGGTGACATGTCATAAATACAATCACTTATAAAGACACCAAGGCTTTTTTTCCCACACTGTTCTCTGACATGTGATAGTATAAGTATTCATTCATTTATTTATCATTTATCTCCCCAAAGAGAATATGCCTTCAACAAATACACCAAGTCTTCTTGTGGCGTGTCATCAGGTCAAGGTCTTTCCATCTCAATTTTCATTTCTGTCACCAGTTCTCTTTTCCGCGTGTTTTTCGGTGTACCTCTGCTACACTTACTTCGGAAATTCAAAAACAAGGACTACCTGGTAACGTTATCATGTACACGTATTCCTAATGTACACATGTAGTACGGTACACGTATTCCTAATGTACACATGTAGTACGGTACACGTATTCCTAATGTACACATGTAGCACGGTACATGTATTCCTAATGTACACATGCAGTACACGTATTCCTAATGTACACATGTAGTACACGTATTCCTAATGTACAAATATATAAATTAAAAAATAATATGGTATGAAATCAGTTTTACAAGTAAACGGTACACATGAGACAAGGGACGTTTCAGGTTTTACCCTTCGTCAGCCACAGTTACGAACAGGTGACAAGGACAAGAACTACATATAGGTACTACAAAGGTCTATGATGATGAGGAAAACGTCAAATGAGCGATACAAGCAGATGAAACCACGGTGATGAGCGAAACGATAAAATAATGCAATAAAATCGTGAAACCAGAAAGACATGTCTGTGGTGAAATTCAGTGATACAACGCTAAAATTCCTTCATTTATAAAGATAACAGTTAAATGAAATGTAGGGATAAAATTTGGATAAGATACGCTGCTACTTCTTCGCCTACGCCAGCGTTTTCTAGTGTCATTGAAAACTAACTAGTTATAACATGCAGACTAACGGCCTATCCTTTTAGACGGGGTAGAAACGGAGATAAAAGAAAAAAATGATGCGGTCTGAACACTTGTTTGAATCTAAGTCTAGAAGACGCAATTTGTAGTTTTAAAGTAAAAAATTACGCCACTAGTTGACACAATGTAATAAATTGGACGAAAAACGACCTTAGCTCGTCAGAAATAGACGTATCTTGGACGTTCTACGGTAAATAGTCGTTTTAATTTGAATATAGCGGCAAACGCCATGAACGAGTAGTAAAAACAAATTTCAAGACTAACAGGAAAAAAATTAGGTATTTTCTTAATAATAAGTTTAGGAGAATAAAAATTAGCTAGTTTGATAGCCCATCTTTCCCTGAGAAATAATATACTTTTAATTACAAAGACGGACAGATAACACCGAAGATATTGACGAAAGACTGTATTGTTCAATACAGACGAGCAGACAATTATTTGTGCATACTTCTCACAAAAGTTACTTTTGACGCGTCCTTGAGCCTAACGCAGAAAAACAAACTACATGTGGACAAGGGGCAGTCAAGGGAGGGTAGATGCTAAAAATAACTTAGCATAGAAATCTTATACGTAGTGAGACAAAAAATTGTGTAGTTTTTTTGTAGTTTGGTCTAAAACCAAGTGGAATTTTGGGAAAAACCAAGTTCGGACAGACAGACCGACATAAGTACGTTTCACAACTAGACCGAAACTAGACTAAGATTGGACATTTAAGTTTAAATATTTGAAATGTAGAGGGGAAGTACTCCGATTGGACGAACGAGTAATATTGGTGACAAAAATGTGGTGAAGTGGGATGTTATAAATACTTATAGGGAACTTAGTGTACTGACTGAGATCAGCTGTGAAGGTATCTATATCTATTAAGAGTAGTGTATTATAGATAACCTTACTTGCTACCACATATCTATATATCTCAGTCAGAATTATTCTGGAATAGTGTGATGCTACGTTATGTGTCTAGGGTATGAGTATGGTGAAGTGTAAGTCACAACAACAGACAGATAAACAATTTAATTTAATCCACTACTCTTGACAACACTGTGACACTCACATACATATAACACTCTACAAAGATATCTTAAAAGAGTCACTGATAAACTTTCAAATAACAATATGTATTCATTACTGGCATGAATGAATATGTGTCCTGATTCAACTACAAGGGAACCAGGAATCACAATCAATTTAAATTACAAGTTATGTACAGAATGTATTTAATATGAATATAGGTAATACTGGTTTTATTTTGTTCAAGCTCTGTTGGTATTTGTCATCATGACTTCAATAGTTTGTCTTTAGGGACCAGTATTGGAGATGTTCACAGTTCCTGATTTTAAGACAAGTAAATTCCCCTCTTAATGTTAATTTTAAAAAGTCAGTTCAAGATGAGGGGACATAATGTTGAGCTCAGCTGGCCAAGTTAGCTTATCTGGCGTGATGGCGGCAGGAAAGGACTCCTCTGCTCGAATTCTCCTCTGGGCTCTGGAGACACCTCACTGATAGCTAAAAGGACCAAGGAGTATGCTGTCCGACACTGGATTCAGCAAAGCTCTGACTAGGTGCTGCTCAGTACCATCAAGACCACTGTCCCTGAAATCAAGAAGGATGTACCTTCTACTTCATAACTAATTTATATTTTCTTTTTACACTGATCACAATACATCACAAACATTGCGTTCAGAGCGTTAGGCCAACAGTCAGCTTCATCTGAAATACTTTATTCCAGTATTACCCTTCCTAATGGTTACTACGCCTCTGCACTTCCAGCATTATTTCTTTCTAGTCAATCATCCAGGTGTCAGTGTACTGTTTGGCCATTCCATGCCGTTTTACTTCTCTCCGACACCCTCTGTTCAGGCTGGAGCATTTTAGGCTTTACCTCACGTTTGCCACTGAACTACACATATATATACAGGCATAAATCAACAATTCACATTCAATTTTCATTAAAAGATATTAAATGGTTCAAGCTTACCACAATTCATACGAATAACACAGATACGTTGATTAGCAATGAATTCTGGCACAAACTGGCACAAATTTCCATCTGCTTATCTTCCAGGCTTTTATTGAGCAAAATTTTAGCTGGCTTCAACGCACTGATGCTTTATCAGGATCATTTAAACAAGTGGTCTCGAACTAACGCTCCCAAGTGTGTATATCAGCGAGACTGGCCAATGAGCCACGTTTCGATAAGTGTTTGAAAAAATGTTATCTTTTCCCGTCTCCCCTAACAACCAAGATAGTATTTATAGCCCGACCAATCGTGGTTAGGCTTTCATTTGTTGCGCTCCAATCAATTTGGAGTTTACATGGTAGGCTATTTCTGTAACGTAAATTTTTTTCAAACACGTTAAAAAAAAAAATCTTATGAGCAGAAATGATTTTATGCTGTCAGGCACCCCCAATATTTTATTTTGGGTATAATTTATTAATTCCTGGACTATTTGCGTAACGTTTTACATATTATTTGTCAGCAAGCCCTAAGGAACCCAAAAATACCAATTTAAAGGAGCTACGTGGCTGCGTTCAAAATATGCAATTTCTTCTACCTCCTGTTTCGAAGATGTGCTGTCTGGGTACTGTTATGTGTTCAAACGTAAACCCATCTATTGTTATCTTTTCTAATAAGAGTTTTTTATGATTTATAAACCTAACTCTGGGAAAGGGTAGTGTATTTTATCACTGTCCGTCTGAAAAAAAATTAGTGCATGTAGACTTACACGCGTGATAGTAGTAATTGTGTATCGCGCGACGCGTGTTTAATGTTCGGCTTTCTGCCTCTCCCTTCTCGCTATCCTTTTGTCCATCTGTTCGTTCGTTTTGGTAACGTAATGTAGAAAAAGACATGAATGGAATTTAAAATTTAGGTCATTACGCAGTCTGCCTCTTAATGTTTTTCCAAGAAATACAGCACACGTTTCATTGAAGAAAGCGGGTATAATACAGTAAGCTTTTACTATCAACGTGAAAGCGTTACAATTTGCAGACGAAGCAGAAAACAAGGGGGATTTCGAGTACATTCCTTGTGACAGCACTGTCATTTTACCATTGCTCTTCTCTTTATTAATTTTATTTGTTAGGCTTCATATTTACCTAATAATTTATATATGTGGATTAGAATATTTCATGACACCTCCCCTCTTAAAACAGACATTATATGTCAGTCCTTTATTCTATATACACATATAGAAATTTATTATTATTTCTGGGGTTTACGGTGATTCTCATCACACGGATGGCGGCTTAAAAAATCCGCTCCCAGATTGGTTTTTCCAGATATATATTCAATGCTAAAATTATATGGAGCCAGAAGCAAAGACCATCGGAGTAACCTAGAGTTCTCATGCTTAGCCTGTGCTAAAAACGATAAAGGTTTGTGGTCAGTTTGCAACTTAAATGCCTTCCCATATAGATAAATATTGAATTTCTTTATTGCCCATATTACTGCAAGACATTCTTTTTCGCTAGTTGAGTAGTTGATTTCAGCTTTATTCAACTTTCTGCTAGCATATGCCACTGGGCTTAATTCCCCATCCAATGCATCTGATTTCTGTAGTAAAGTTGCACCTAACCCAATATTACTTGCATCCGTCCTTACTATGAATTCTTGACTTAAGTCAGGTAATTTCAAAATGGGTTTACTTGTGAGCTTTTCCTTCAATTCTTGGTAAGTCATTTCACATTGTGGAGTCCATGTAATGCGATCTGGATGTCCTTTACGTGTCAATTCAGTTAACGGTGCACATATGGAATTAAAGTTTTTGATATACTTCTGGTAGAAACCACATAATGAGACAAAGGATCTCACGTCCTTCTTGGTTTGTGGTCTCGGGGCTTTCTGTAGTTTCTCTAAGTTCTTTGGGTCAGGGGTCATGTTTCCCTGATAAACTGTGTGTCCCAAAAATTCCAATTCTTTACATCCAACGCAACATTTGGTTGGTCGGGCTGTTAAATTTGTCTCCCTAAGTCGATCAAACAGCATGTTCAGAGAGTCAATGTGTTCCTCAAATGTTTCTGTTGCTATAAGGATATCATCCATAAAATTTGTTATACAGGGATTATTCAGAGGATCCAATAATTTTCTCATCATTCTAGAGAAGACACTAGGCGCATTCTTCAATCCAAATGGCAATCTATTAAACTCATAGTGTCCTTCTGAGGTACTAAAAGCTAGGTATGGTCTAACCTCAGGCTTTACTGGAATCTGATAGTATCCTTTACTCAGATCCACTTTTGAGAAATATTTAGCTTTATTTAGTCTGGCAAACAGCTGATTTGTATCCGGCAATGGATCCACCTGTCCTTCTGTAATAGCATTCAGTCTCCTGTAATCTATACAGAGTCTATGTTCTCCAGAGGGCTTCCTTAAGAGTACCACCCCGGAACTATACGAAGACTCACTGTGCGAAATAATTCCTTCCTTCAATAGATAGTCTATCTCTTCCTTCAAAGCTTTTTCCTTAGCAAACGGAATCGAATATGGTTTCATACAGACAGGTGTGGAGTCTATGAGTTTCATATCATATTCCAATAGGTTTGTATGCCCTGGTCGGTCTGTTAACACCTCTGCATGATTATTTAGAACCTGTTGCACTCTCTCTTTCTGAGTTTTCGTTAAATGTGTACTGATTTTCACCTGTGCTGCTGTCTCACAGGGGTGTAATGGATATTCAAATGATGAAAGTGGTTCCTTTTTCATCTCCATGGCGATGGACAAGGTCAACAAGTGTGTCTCTTCCTGATGTTCTCTTTCCAAATATTTCTTCAGGAGATTCACATGATAGATTTTTTCTTTCCCCTTCTTATCTATCTTATAATTTGTTCTAGACACCTTCTCTAGAACTGTATATGGACCCTGCCATCCAATTTGTAACTTATTCTGACTCCCAGGCAAAAGAAGCAGTACTTTCTCTCCCACAGCCAAATTTCTGTCTTTCGCCTTCCTGTTATAATAGGCAGCATGTTTCTTCCTGGCTTGTTTCAAATTTTCATTGGCAAGTTTCCAGCCAGTTTTTAACCGAGTGGTCAGCTCATTCACATATTGGTATGAAGATGTAATGTTTTCCTCTGCCTTTTCATCAGTCCACGTTCTTAACAAAGCTACATATGGACCTTTAATTGTGTGGACCTATTTGTCCATGCACCGGTATGGTCTCTTCCACTCGAAGCTTTATAGTGATGATTTTTCCTCCCAGAATTTTTCATTCACAAAACGACCGCTACCAATTTTTCTTTTGGGGCTTTCTCCCCTCTTAAAATTCTTGATGAGAGATTTCCTCCCTACATCCTCTTCCTCCAGTTTGTTTAAGTCCGATTGAGGGATTTTCGGCTTATCCTGGGGTAAGACATCTTTTTGCACTCTCCGCATAGTGGCCATTGTAAAACAGTTAAGTGAAGCTTGTCCGTGAAAAGGGGCTTCCCATTCCATTTGGTCCACTTTATCAAATTTATTTTTCCTTTTATTGTCAGGCCTGATTTTGCCCCATGGCGTGTCCAGGTCCTGATCCATGTTCCCACTTGTGGGTGTTCCCTCATGTGCTATGCTACACCTTTCTACAAAATTCTCAATGTCCCATCTTGCTTTGGGCCAATAATAATTGTGAGCCACCTTTTGAATGATGGTACCTATCTTCTCATGGTCCCCATCTGGTTTCACATGTAGGCTCCTTATTAAGTCTGTCCTATATCTTTTTGGAAGAACCAGCTGTCCGTGACCATTGGATCTAGCTCCAGTCTTCCTATACATCAACTTGTTTTTCATGTAAAAATCTCCCTTGCCTGGAGTTGTATGACAAGTTGACAATTTTCTGAAACAAGGCTTGAGTGTTTTATCCCCAGCCTGTGCCTTCCTCATCTCTTCTGGAGTGGTATCTAAAATAATATCCTCCTCCTGTCTTGAGGTCGACCTGACCTGAAGGGTTGCCATATACACAGGTTTCCTTCTGCAACGGTCAGTGTCATGATTGTCCATCTGACAATTCTTACACCACCTTTTTCCTTGGTTGAAAGATTTTCTTTCATCATATTTCCTTTCATCGAATTGTGGGAATTTATTTTTATTTTCATACCGTGGCCTATCAAATTGGTGCTTACCTTTATTTTGATCCCTAGGATCAAATTTATTAAAGTTCTGTGGTGCCCTAAAGTTATCCACCTGTTTCTTTTTATTACCTGTTACCTCTGCTTGAGCTGCTTGATACCTTTCAGCAACATTTAGCAACTCACCCAGCCTCTCTGCACCTTGTTCCATGAGAAACTTTCTCAGGTCTGGAGCCATGGACTCTCTTAGTTGCTCTATAAGGACCATTTCCTTAAGATCTTGGGTTTTCCCCAGAGAAGTCCATTTCTCCAAGTATGTCTCTATCCGTGCAGAGAACTGGTGATAGGTTTCACCTGACAGTAGTTTAGCATTCCTAAATTTTTTCCTGTAAAACTCTGCATTCTTTTCATACCTTAACAAAAGAGCCTGCTTTAGCATGTCATAATTTTCCTGATCACCTCTGCTCATTTTTGCAAAAACTTCATAAGCTGCCCCACGAAGTCCCTGAGATAACTTTAAGCTCCACCTTTCTCTCTCTAACCCATACGTGGTAGCTAATAGTTCGTACCTATTTATATAGCTCTCAATATCATCGTCTTTCTCAACAAAATGATCTAAATGAAAATTCATAGCTGAGGTGAGGCTCCTTGAGTAACCGTAGCATCAGAGGCAAAGGGACTGGCACCATTTTCAGGAGCATGGCCTTGAAACTCAAACTCCCTTAGTCGTAACTCATGTTCCCTTTGTAATCTTTTATCTTCTGCTTCCCTTTCTGCAGCTAATTTCCTGTCTTCTCTTTCTGCAGCTAATCTTTTGTCTTCTCTTTCTGCTTCCAATTTCTTAGCCTCAGCCTCAATCTGCAACCTCTTAGTCTCAGCCTCAGCTTCAAATTGTAACTTCTTAATTTCCCTTTCAGCCTCTAACCTTCTTTCGGCTTCAAACCTTCTTTCTTCGCGTTCAATAAATTTGTCACATTCCGTAGTAACATAGGCAACCATAACTTGCCCATCTAATCCTAACTCTTTTGCAGTCTGAACCGCAGCAGATCGAAATTTGGCCAGGTCCGCCATTGTCTATCAGGTAAATTTTTATAATGTCTACCCAACAATTCAATTTCTAACTATATATCTAATGGACAACACAGGCACCGTGAGCTCAACCTTATTTAATTCCACCCAAGGATACCTTTTAATTCTTATATTCCCTGAAGTGAATTACCCCCAATATTTTTAATAGTTAAAGATTCAAAATCCCAAGACGAGACCCCAATATATGTGGTGAAGTGGGATGTTATAAATACTTATAGGGAACTTAGTGTACTGACTGAGATCAGCTGTGAAGGTATCTATATCTATTAAGAGTAGTGTATTATAGATAACCTTACTTGCTACCACATATCTATATATCTCAGTCAGAATTATTCTGGAATAGTGTGATGCTACGTTATGTGTCTAGGGTATGAGTATGGTGAAGTGTAAGTCACAACAACAGACAGATAAACAATTTAATTTAATCCACTACTCTTGACAACACTGTGACACTCACATACATATATAACACTCTACAAAGATATCTTAAAAGAGTCACTGATAAACTTTCAAATAACAATATGTATTCATTACTGGCATGAATGAATATGTGTCCTGATTCAACTACAAGGGAACCAGGAATCACAATCAATTTAAATTACAAGTTATGTACAGAATGTATTTAATATGAATATTGTAGTGACATATATTATTACAAATGTTCTATGTGTGTCAGTTGTGTAGTAGTAAAATGAGGTAATACTGGTTTTGTTTTGTTCAAGCTCTGTTGGTATTTGTCATCATGACTTCAATAGTTTGTCTTTAGGGACCAGTATTGGAGATGTTCACAGTTCCTGATTTTAAGACAAGTAAATTCCCCTCTTAATGTTAATTTTAAAAAGTCAGTTCAAGATGAGGGGACATAATGTTGAGCTCAGCTGGCCAAGTTAGCTTATCTGGCGTGATGGCGGCAGGAAAGGACTCCTCTGCTCGAATTCTCCTCTGGGCTCTGGAGACACCTCACTGATAGCTAAAAGGACCAAGGAGTATGCTGTCCGACACTGGATTCAGCAAAGCTCTGACTAGGTGCTGCTCAGTACCATCAAGACCACTGTCCCTGAAATCAAGAAGGATGTACCTTCTACTTCATAACTAATTTATATTTTCTTTTTACACTGATCACAATACATCACAAACATTGCGTTCAGAGCGTTAGGCCAACAGTCAGCTTCATCTGAAATACTTTATTCCAGTATTACCCTTCCTAATGGTTACTACGCCTCTGCACTTCCAGCATTATTTCTTTCTAGTCAATCATCCAGGTGTCAGTGTACTGTTTGGCCATTCCATGCCGTTTTACTTCTCTCCGACACCCTCTGTTCAGGCTGGAGCATTTTAGGCTTTACCTCACGTTTGCCACTGAACTACACATATATATACAGGCATAAATCAACAATTCACATTCAATTTTCATTAAAAGATATTAAATGGTTCAAGCTTACCACAATTCATACGAATAACACAGATACGTTGATTAGCAATGAATTCTGGCACAAACTGGCACAAATTTCCATCTGCTTATCTTCCAGGCTTTTATTGAGCAAAATTTTAGCTGGCTTCAACGCACTGATGCTTTATCAGGATCATTTAAACAAGTGGTCTCGAACTAACGCTCCCAAGTGTGTATATCAGCGAGACTGGCCAATGAGCCACGTTTCGACAAGTGTTTGAAAAAATGTTATCTTTTCCCGTCTCCCCTAACAACCAAGATAGTATTTATAGCCCGACCAATCGTGGTTAGGCTTTCATTTGTTGCGCTCCAATCAATTTGGAGTTTACATGGTAGGCTATTTCTGTAACGTAAATTTTTTTCAAACACGTAAAAAAAAATCTTATGAGCAGAAATGATTTTATGCTGTCAGGCACCCCCAATATTTTATTTTGGGTATAATTTATTAATTCCTGGACTATTTGCGTAACGTTTTACATATTATTTGTCAGCAAGCCCTAAGGAACCCAATTTTCCCACTTTAAAAGAGCTACGTGGCTGCGTTCAAAATATGTATTTTCTACTACCTCCTGTTTAGAAGATGTGCTGTCTGGGTACTGTTATGTTTTCAAACGTAACCCCATCTATTGTTATCTTTCCTAATAAGCGTTTTTTGTGATTTTAAAACCTAACTCTGGGAAAGGGTAGTGTATTTTATCACTGTCCGTCTGAAAAAGTTAGTGCTTGTAGACTTACACGCGTGATAGTAGTAATTGTGTATCGCGCGACGCGTGTTTAATGTTCGGCTTTCTGCCTCTCCCTTCTCGCTATCCTTTTGTCCATCTGTTCGTTCGTTTTGGTAACGTAATGTAGAAAAAGACATGAATGGAATTTAAAATTTAGGTCATTACGCAGTCTGCCTCTTAATGTTTTTCCAAGAAATACAGCACGCAGAAAACAAGGGGAATTTCGAGTACATTCCTTGTGACAGCACTGTCATTTTACCATTGCTCTTCTCTTTATTAATTTTATTTGTTAGGCTTCATATTTACCTAATAATTTATATATGTGGATTAGAATATTTCATGACAAAAAATTAGCCGGCAAGTGCCATTTTGTCGAAGACTGTCCACTGCAACAGATCGTTGATGCTTAGAACTGTGACGCCAAATGACTATAGATAGTATTTCAAAGTGGGACGCCATAGTATAGCCAGCAGCTCAGCTGAGTTTGTGCTAGACAACGTATCTGTGTGTTTTCATTTGAATTGTGGTAAGGGAAAAATCATTAACCTTTATTTTATAATTCTGAGTGATTGATACTGACATGTCACGAAAAATGATTACGACAAGTGAGTACTTATTCTAGGTCCCCAGCGACAGTCCAGGGCCTAGAGGCGAATAAATAATATGGGAAACCATATCCAAGAATATAGAAGACAGATCTATATTTCAGATCAGTGGGAACATATCACCCACCTTATTGGATGGAAAAAGAAACTAATGAACATATTTCAGATGCAATGCAGTCATGGGAAACTGGTGCTACGTGATGACAGCCTGGATGAGAGGTGCTGGGTCGGTCAGAGAGATCTGATCTTGTCTTGTCAATTTATGTTTTATGATTAGGAAACAGGGTAAAGTAGGCAGTATGCTATGACATAGCCTAATTTTGTGGTTTCAGAGTTTCTTTGTCTGGCACTGGGCTAGTGCCAGATGCTCTGAAGAGATCAAACGGTGGAGGACTAGAAGTCTATTAGTTTACCTCAGCAACTGTGAGGAGAAGCCTATCATTTACGTCAGCAACTGTGAGGAGAAGCCTAGCATTTTACCTCAGCAACTGTGAGGAGAAGCCTAGCATTTTACCTCAGCAACTGTGAGGAGTGGGCCAAGTGAACATCTTGACTACATCGACACAGGCCAGTTAAGTACTGAAGATCTGGCCTGCTGTTGATTCATCAACATAAATAAATAAATTTATAAAAAACACTGTGAATAAAAGACTTTACCACCATTACCCCTGTTAACAAAACACTGAACAGTATAACAAGACCTAGACATGATGATACCACCACGACCCGTCATCCAGTACTAGTTTTCCAAAAGACTCTGTAGTTAGTATCCATATTAACAAATTTCACATATATATTTATGTACGAATTTTTTTATGTGATCATTTAATTATATGCTATTTGATTGATATAAATACATCTTGATTCACACGTCCTGACCATAAGAAAACTTGGCTCAGGACTAAATAAAGTTAAAAAAATTGTAAATTTTAAAGTTTAACCCAGTGTTAAGTTACTTGATCATAGAGTTTAGTATTAGACCTAGTGTTTATATGTGTGTGTCTTTGTATTTAATTACATGCACACCACATGTCAGTACCCTAGACATTGAACGTAGCTAACATACATAATAATAGAATAAGTCTGTTTGAGGTCATAGGTGGTAGCAGAAAGGTAATCCTGAAAAACTCACATAAAATTTTAGCTTCAGGGACCTTCACAGCTGACCTCATATAGTACACTAGGTAACATCGCAACCGCACTTAATACCATCAAAACCACCACAATGTCGAAACAAGAAAGTAAATAATCAACGAAAAGAAGACAGAAATTAACAACAATATTAAAATACATTAAAAAATCACTTAGCTGGATCGAAGAAAGGAACATTCAAAATGGCTGAACAAATAAGGCGTCATGCGGAAGTGACGTAGGAGCTAGTGACGGCTAAGAACAGATAATTGAGGAAACGAAACGAACCAAAGCAAAAACAAGGATAGGAAAATAACGATAGAAGCCACCAGAATTATGCAAAATGATGCTGGACATTCATCCCAGCAGGAGCTAAAACGCCCATTTGAAAAATGAGACGATTCTCCAACGAAAAGCGAGTTCGGTCGTCGCCGATACATGAACGGAGGGCAGTGACATGAATGTCAGAGTTACCTGAATGGTCAGGGCTGTTGAAGTGAAGGGCTACCGGTAAATGTTTGCCATGATGGATGTCATTCAAGTGCTCCCGAAATCTGTCTGCCAAACGTCTGCCAGTTTCACCAATATAGGTCATGCCACACCTCTTGCAGATGACAGCATAAATCAGGTTTCTGGATTCGCACGTGAAAGACTCCCCAATGGCAAATTTACCGTTCGGAAAGGAGACTGACTGCGTTTGGAGTACAAAAGGACAGGTCTTACATATGCGGCGTTGGCACGGTTTAGTGCCAAAGTGAGAAGGACTAGTTTGTCCTAATGTACACATGTAGTACACGTATTCCTAATGTACATATGTAGTACACGTATTCCTAATGTACACATGTAGTACACGTATTCCTAATGTACACATGTAGTACACGTATTCCTAATGTACACATGTAGTACACGGGGCGGGGGGGAGGGCTCTGGGGAGACAAAGAGATAACAGAACTACTTTTCCTTCAGGTAACTCATAAGGTATGACTAATATGAGACTGTGCATGAGACTGGTAACCTTATCATGTAAAACAATTTGCTAACGGAACTATCGCTGCAACAGTACATGTATGCTCTGGTGCAGACCTTGTAAAGAGGGGGGGGGGGAGGCAGCTGTAGTGCCGGCGCTATGTTCCACACGGAACAAAAAGGCACATGATGATGATGTAAGACTAGGCAGACATTATCTGTACAACACAGATGCTGCCAGATAAGAGCTTTATATCAATATTACTAATCTTGGACAAACATGAAAATGTTTATTAAACGGTTTCAGATTTGGGCGTAAGTATGCAAAACATATGAAAACGAAATAGCAGACAGGCTTACAAAGACCGGAAAAGAGTGTCTAAAAATAAAAAGGAGGAAAACTTTTTGAACAGATAAAGGCAATAATAAATATGGGGAACCCAAAAAAGTGTTTGTATATGTATAGTCTACATGAAAGCACTCTCAGAACTTGAAATGTAATATTTATGACATTTTATTTGCTAATTTTTAGCGTGTACTGGATCGAAAATCAATCAACGATTGTTGTACATAGCTGTTCACTTTCTATATGGCATTTCTTTTTTATTTTATGAGTTCCATGTGTTTTCTGTCAGCCATTCGTTATGTTGATTACTCCATGTGCTACTAATTTCTTCATTTATGTTTTGAACTGTTTTCCTGATTTCGCATCAAAGGTTATCAATATTTTCCAACATTAAGCTTCCTATCTCGACAAATCCGTTTTTTTTTTTTTTAATTCCCTAGCGTCTTTGTTAGCCGGTGTGTGTTACATCTGTGAATTATTCTTCCTGTTGTCTATTTGAAAACTTTAATTTTTATTTCTGCAGGTCCGAGGAGAAGGCAGTGATTCTATCCTCTATCTGCTCCACTTTTTTACCCTTACATCCTGTAGTGCAAGAGACAGTAACTGGTTAATCATGATCTATCGGTTGATCCCAGGAATCTATAGAAACTCAACTACATCAAATTTGCTTGGAAATTCGTGTACTCTAGTGCAGACGACAACCAAGCAACTCTGAGTTAAGGGTATATTTAATTAATAATCGACCAGATAAAAATTCACCATTAACAAACACATACAATAGTACCTCTCCATCACAAAATATATAATTGTATGATCTCCACACACACACACACACACACACACACACACACACTCCTTCCACCATATCAAGAAACAAACTTTAAAAACCTATAAACCATATTTAAAAGTCTGATATCACATCTGTTGCTAATTCCGTGCACATAAATTATATAACTATTTATACAATCAATAGTGTGACAAAGATAACCAACCAACCATGATTTATCGCAGACATAGCGTTGCAAAAACCGAATATTTAATATATTCAAATGTGCTGATATCACTGACTGAAGATGTAAGAATGCACAGATTAGGCCAAATATAGATGTCTTGTGGTTATTATCAATATATTATGGTATTCAGACTGAAATGCAATAAAAGCAATTTGATGAATAAATAAAGGCTAACAGAAAAACAAATGAAGTTAATAAACAAAGTTGATGCTAAAAGAACCTTGATAAATTGACACTGATATCAACATAAGAATACAATAGACAGTAGTTTTCACTCGGGAATATATACCTTGCAAATATAAGAATCTTCAACTTGAAAAGTCAAGGTATTCCTATTAGATGGTGACGAAACCATGGGCAAACTACAAAAACAAAAAGACATAAAATAAGTTACAGATTTTCATAAATAGGTGCGCTAGTGAGTAAGTGAGTGAGTGTGAGTGA